>NW_019091367.1:669384-681687 GCF_001949145.1 Acanthaster planci
GCCAGAACGTAGCCAATAAGAGTGCATATGCTCACCTTGCTCCACGCCCAGTGGCCTTCAAGATCCAGAATTACAAGCAAATAAACAGCGGGATGACCACAGGGTTTTACGAGCGCTGTGACAGCATGTGGTTTCATAATTTACCACTGCACTGACCCTCCAAGGCGGTGGCTGGGTTTGTCAAGCACCCGAATATTAAAACATAAAAGTCAGCAGTAGTAAGGAAAAAGGAAGAACAGTGCAGTGGGGAAAATTTGCAAACAGCCTGGTGAAAGTCGCAACAAAACGAAATAGAGTAGTGCACACTTATTAAATTGGCGTTAGGGCAACGATATTGAAAAATCAGCTCCCCGAGAATGCACGCCAATTTTTGAACTGGACAGTGTATTGTATGACGAAACTGAACCATTGCAAGCTAGGTATACTCTGTTGATTCATGGTTGATTCCACTGGGCGACTCAATATGAGAATCCAGAAAGACTGATAAAAATCATGTTGATTTAATATTTCGTTCTCTATTCGGAACATTTTCAGGAACATCTTTAGATGGCTTTCATTAGTCTTTTGTTTTTCGTTCTGTTGAGTTATCTGAATATTATCAGTTGATCACCTACTGTACTGGTTTCCACTAGGCACGTGCTAGGCTAATTATACACATGTACATGTACTGTACAACTGTACAATCACAGTAAAAATTGTCCCGAAGACAGTGCTGAAATAATGAAGTCAATATGAACTGCTTTACCAAAATGTCTCCGGTGTTTTTCACGTGTACGGGCTGATTTTTTTGTGAGGGTTCCATGGCCCCGTTTTGTCCTAGCCTGCCCATTGTATTCCTGTATGATTTTAATGGGGCTGGATCTGCCTGTCGAGAAGACCCACTTGGCTGTTTCCTTGACAGAGAATGGACCTATAGACTGATCTTTATGATGACGTTTACACTCTGTGTACATGCACAGTACATTTGTGCTTTCTTATGGTGCTCAGTGGACTGTGCCCCCCACGGGAGCGAACTTTTGAGAGCGAATTTGCGTGTGGGGACTCGGAGTATTCAGTATTGTCGAGTCAAAAGTGGCTCAAAAACGGAAAAGAGGTGTGCGACAACGGAAAAGTGGGATGCGAGAAGGGAAAGGAGGGGGGGGGAAGAAAAAAGTGGGGCACGGGAGCGAATTGGCAGCGTGTGGAGCCTTCAGTTTTGTCAAGTCAAAAGCGGGGTGAGTAAAGGGAAAAGAGGGCTGTGTGAAGGGAAAAAAGGGATGCGAGAAGGGAAACGTTGGGTGCGAGAATGGAACAGTGGGGTGCGCGAGAAGGGAAAATCGCGAGAAGGGGAAAGTGTGTGGGAGAAGGCAAAAGTGGAGCGTGAGAACGGAAAAGTGGGATTCGGGCACGAATTTGTAGTGTCTTGAGTCTTGTTAAATTAAAAGCGGGGTGCGGGTGACAAAATCTCCACTGCCATTCGAAGAGAGCTTTCAGGCTATGGGTCTGTTTTTACCGCCACCTCTCAAAGTGTGTTGATTAAAATATGTCATGTTTAAGTAATGCCGGTGCTCTCTGGTTTCTGTCGCTAGCCTCATCATGGAATGAAAAGGGAAATTCTCCAACAGTATTGCACGACGTCGATGAGTTAGGTTACTGGGACCATTATGTTAAGCACATCAAACTCCCCCAGCCGTCCTCCTTGCTCACCCAGATTCGCCTCCAGATTGGGCCGTGTATCTTTGAGAAAGAAAAGATTGGTCATCCATACCTCTTTTGGGCTATGAAGTTTCACGCCATTAAGAACCTGCGAGTTGTTGATGCAAGTGAGGCCTATCAGACAGGTTTGCTCCCCGTTTCTTCTTAACTTGCAAAGTCTGCGCCCTCAAGCCTTTGTGTACTTTCCTCAAGTTACGCTCATCGTCAATGCCAAACAAAAGTCTTCCTTCCCCCCAATGTGCACTCTTGCCACTATGTTAGCGATTTCTTGTGAGTAGACTCCCTTTCTAAGAGTTCTGAAAGCCTTTGTCAGCCCGTGTTCTTCAAGATCGGGCTTCGCGGGATATCTGAACGAGCTTGAGTGTCACGGAGGATACAGCATGTATGCCTCCCGGTGCAATTCTGCCCGTTTTGCTCAGGCTGACCAGCTTCTCCTTTGTTTATTTATTTCTACCTCCTTGTCTTGAAGTTCATTATTATGACCTATGTGCACCTCATCATCTTCATCACTCACTTAAACTCTGATCGCACATTCGCCATCATACCTATCATCAACGGGAGGGAATCCTCCTATCACTAAGTATCAGAGACTGACCACACCGGCCTCTTACTCAAACAATTTGGCCGAATAATTTGTGTCTTTCTTCGTTCACACCACCCTCGCGATCTTGAAGTGGAGCTCCACAAAATAGAACGGCAAGAAATGCCTCAATGGACAAAGCTTTCCTGTAATTGCCAGATTTGATAATAAGGTTCAGAACATTAAGGTTTTGTTTAGCCAGAAACTTTTCGAAGGGACCCCAGCCCTTGTTTTTTTTTTCGTTTATCTTGTCCCAGAAAACGATGAACTTTCTCAGAGTCAATAAAAACTGTATCATTGACTCTGTTAGCCCCGACGTTCTCTTGCCAGAAAGGAAATGACAGCGCATGTTAGAACACTGGTTTCTGGTGTTGTCTACATGTACGTGTACACAATTTATTATACACGCAGTAGACCGCTACATAATTTGGCAATTTATTATACACGCAGTAGACCGCTACATAATTTGGCAAGTATGACCTGCAGATAGCTTTCCCAGACCGATAACATAATGCACATGCCCATTGCCCAACCACCGCTTTGAAAAGCTTGGAAGCTCAATCAGTGGTAAATCACAAATCAACATGCTGTCGCAGCGCTCATAGAACCCTGTGGTCAGCCACTGCTTATGCGCTTGTAATTCTCGAGCGGGAAGGCCAACGTGTGTGGAGCATGCAAGGTGAGCATCTGCACTCTTATTGGCTACGTTCTGGCAGTACACAAGCCATGGGCGCTGTTTCCTTATTGGTCCATTCTGGTTTGTACATGGCGATGGTCCTTGTACAATCAATTTAATGTTGCTTCTAATTGTCTAAACTTCCATTGGACAGAACAACAAATGAGTTGAGTTACGTAATCATAGAATATCTCGGCAACGCATCTTGTGAAAGATATGACATCCGAACTGAAATGTTATCCTGAAATTACATATTAACCACTGACCTTAATTTCCCAAATGTGCATGACACATCAAGGTGGCCTTCTCTTTTTGCTTTCTTCAAAATGACAGCTCGCCAGAGAAAATAATTTCACAGGAAATTTTGTCCCGGCGTAATCATCTTTAAACTATGTATGTTTTTCAACAGTGATTTCATCATTTACTCTTTGGATAAATAGAAATGATGGACTTATAATATAAGGGAGCTTTGGTTTTTGTCCGGTGGGGAGAAACTCTGACATGTACACCCATGCACAAGATACACGCACGGCAGCCGCAGCATACAGGCCACGCACCTTGCACATGTGTACACAGACACACGGCCATCACTCCACGGTCCATGATTTATCTGTGTCGGAACACGGTCGCTATCTGCGCCGTGCCGCGGTTAACTGCACGCAGCGCATGCAAAGCCTAATATTACCCTTCAGCAACCCTTGGGCCAAAGGGCACACGGCGTGAGGTTCAAGCGAATTGCACAAGCGTGAGCTTGGCGAGCGTTTCGCCTCGCCATGCCGGCCGTCAGGAGATTCTGGAGGACGAAGCGCCGGCTTCTCGCAGCACTCTGCGTTTTATCCACGATAATTGCTTTGTGCTCTCTCTTTCCGAGAATGGCGGATATCATCGGCCTGACCAGTCGCACTACAGTGGAATGGCGACGAATGACCGCTCCTCAGTGCAAGTTTGTGTGTAGCCGGTAAGTTGGCCTGCCGTTGTGTGCCGTTTCGGGGGCTTAGATTAGAGTGTCTTCCCCTTCTCTGTCCAACCCTTTCATTTATTACACCAGGGCAAGGGTTTCAAGTGTTGGGAGTGACAATGTCGTTCGTTCTACAGAGTTTCTGACCCATAGACTATAGCACTGAAGTGACAAAGTCAAGAATATATGAGGTGAAGCAGACGACATTTTGCATAAAAATAGATAGACCTTTATTATTCCGTGTATATGAATGCTGCTACACACAGTACACGCATACGTATTACCGTATCGCGTAGGTCATGGTCGCCCGACGGGCCGCACAAAGCACTTCACAGAAATTTAAGGCAATTTTTATCTGTACACTTAGCTTGCGCCAATTGGCTCAGAACAAACTCACTTAAAATGGTTGAAAGGACTATTTTACAGGGTTCGTGCAATTTGAGATAATCATTAGTAGCCTAACATGTATGAAAATGTCGACTCAGTAGGCCAAAGTTTAAAGCAGAAAAACTCACCTTCAAACTAAATACCTAGAAAAACTTCATAGGGGTGACTTTTGCTCCAAAAGATGTTCCCATGTATGGAGATAGATTTGTAGCAATAAAGAATGAAGATCATTGGATTTTTTTCATCCTAGCATGCTTTACTGCATACGTCAAATGATATTAAACGAAAACTTCAACAACTGCAAGCATGGAAGGATTGTTTGCGGGGGAGATAGAGTTATACCTGTACAGTTGAACAGGATCCATTTTCCAACCTCTATAGGTCTGTGGATGGTGTCTGCGTTCCACTAGATCTGGCCATCTTCGTCTACAAGAAAGACGTCCCGACGAAAAACATGACTTTTGACTTGCAAAACTTCAACCCCGTTGTCAGTATACCGCGGAAAAATAACGATACTGGAAAGATCGGAGTGCTTGAGGTAGAGCAGTGCAGCTTGGAGGAACACTTTCCCGGCGTAGAGCTCATCCCAAGGCAGGGCAGCTGCGCCGTGGTCGGCAACGGCGGCATCTTAAACAACAGCAGCTGCGGGGATTTCATAGACTCGCACGACTTTGTCATTCGCGCCAATATGGCAGAATTAAAACGCTTCGAAGTCGACGTTGGTCGCAAAACTAATCTAACTGTGTTCAACATGCAACTTTTAAACCAATATAGCCAGGCCATTTTTTACAGTCTGTTTCCCTGGCAACGCAGTGTTAGAGATCGATTCTTCGATCACATTCGTTCTTTGAATAAGTCGATAATCTGGTATCCGAAACTGCTGTTCCGAAACAGGAAAATGGAGAAAGCGGGAAGACAGTATCACACCATAATCGAAACTCTCAGGAAATTCGACTATTCGGACATTCGTTTCGCCTTCAGCTGGAAATCAATCAGTATAGAAAGGTAAGTATTATACATGTATACGGTGGCTCAGATTGGCCCTCACATCACAGCAGTGACTCTAAATGGACTGTCCCAAACTTTGAAGATGACACGTCAACATACAGTGTTGACAGAGCTTGCTGAACGGCTGTGAAATGATGTCAAGCGGTAATATCGATTTCACGCTATCAACGTGAGTTTAAGTGCCATCAAAATCTTTTTAGATCACTTTCGGTAGCTTCCATGGCTTCTCAGGGTCACAGGAACGTTTCACCCAATCAGACGGTCAGATCCCTTGGTTGCCTTTAACTTGACAACCCTCTTATTCCTGAGTGTACGCTGCAAAACCTGCTGTATAAATTTAACCGCCTCGGTACGGCATCCACTTCATGACATTACCAGTCCAGTGCTGTCTCATTTGGATGCCGAGTGCTTCAATTTAACACCAATTTAACACTACACTTTTTGCAATGAGTGAGGGATAACAATATACCTTGTTGCTATTCGCCCGGAGCCACCTTTGTTTTTAAGCATGCCTTCCGCTTCGATTGGTCTTACTTCGCATAGTAGGCTGATTCATTTCGGAGATAATTCGTCGGTGTAATTTAACCACCTGGTTGTTATCAGATGACTGTACCCAGTCAGATGTATAGTCCTCTGATAACACTGACCGTGTTAAATTACACCAATGTAACTCCACACTTATGTAGAGTTCTTCTCATGAAGTAGGCTACACGACAAAACCTGGAAAATCGATATTTTGTAGATCTTTATGCAGTTATTCCTGCCATTATACTATGATAAGAAGAATAATTATTTTGACAAAATTTCCGAGCAAAACGTTAATTTTTAATCATCGTAGACAAACAGTGAAAAAGGTTTTATTTGTGAATCAAATGTACCGCTTAATCAGGACAAATTTTCTTCAACTATGTGCTGATTAGCAATGAACAAAGCTAACATTTCATGACAACGCAAATTTGCCTAAATCCGTAAAGAGGTTTTTTTTTCAAATACAATTATTTTGGAATGTCTGTGTTGCAGGTGTTGGAGCTTTTTATCTCTTCGTTCAAATACTGTTGAATTCTCGTGATTTGGCTGCAGTTTTTGCTCCTTTGTCACCCTGCCAGACTTCTCGGTAAACTTTGTCCCTTTCAATTTCTTCTACTCGCAGAGCTTATCGTCTAAGCAAATACGGCACGCTAGGATTCGACTCATTCGCAGCCGCTCGGACGTTCTGCTCCAACATCACCCTTTTCGGCTTCTACCCGTTCTACAAAGATCTGGAGGGCCGAGACGTCAAGTACCATTACTACGACGCTACGACCTACAACTTTGGTGGGGAAAAGGAGAACCACGATTTTCACGTGGAATACAGAATGTTACAGGACCTCGAAAAACAAGGACAGCTCAAACTGGTAGTAAGAGACTGCAAGCCCAGGAACCAGACATTATTAGAGAAGAAATTTCACCGCAGTCTCCATTTAACGTAGCTTTTGTTTGGTTACGGAACAGGCAAGCACGACGTTTCCTGTATTTCGTTAAGTTCGACAACTGTCGAGCAAACATCTAAAGGAAGTCATAAACATCCAAATCACGAGCAGATGCCTGCCTATGACCCGATACAGTCTGGTGCATAGGCACTGCTTGCTGTCAGATGTTGTTTGAAGCATGTCGAGTGCAACATACTCACTCAGCGGGAATTTCTACTTTGGAATTGATATGAGGGTCCTTCTGTTAATCTCAATTTTAATCGGGAATCGATGAGATGCAACAGAATGACATGTAGTAAGCAAGTATCAGGAATGCATTGGATTATAATAGCAAGTCCAACTGAGACATAATATCTTGACTGCACCACTTTTGTGGACAGTATTGCCAAATGTCATGAAAATCGGGAACACCAAAGATGTGCACTGAGTTATACAGTAAATGTTTCGAAATGTTACATAAGGCACGTCGTGTTAGCAAGTACAGGAGTTTTATCCCATTGCAGAAGCAGAGACACTGATCTTTAATCATCTTGATTTATCACTGAAATTTGCACAATCATTTTATTCATACCAAGAGTTTGTGTGTATTTCAGCCTATCAGGTAACTGGACTTAGCAAACTTTGTGTTTGATTAGAAAAACACAGCTCATTGATAAACTTAACCCCAGCAGTCAGCACTTGGTCTTTAGTCGATTTTAAAAAAGCCTACTTTAATTTTTTTTTAATCTGATTTTTTAAATTAAAAAAGGCGTGATTTTTATCAACCCTGCATAGACTTGTGTGTAATTTCAAGCAGTAGTGGAGTGCATGGCATGTCGTTCGTACATTGCATATAATACATTCTGGGAGATATCGAAGTTGGAGACGGGACCGTGAATGGTCACGTTCATTAGCATGAAAATTTACTCGGATCTTGAATGAAAAACTTAATCTTGTTCACAAATGTCGATCTTGCATGAGAAAAATAATCTTGCATGAAAATTTGAGTCTTGCGTGAAATTCTGGTTTTTTTCCCCAAAACGTCGAGTCTTGCATGAGAAAACGTAATGAAAAATGTAATCATGCATGAAATGTTTAGCCTTGCATGACAGATATTAGTCTGGCATAAGTTTCATTGTGTATGAAAACATTGTGTATGCAACATAAATCAGTCTTGGATGATTATCTTTTTGTCTGGAACTTCAGTGAGGGTTTTAATTTAATTCCGTTTTAGCGTTTCACACTATATGCAGTCCGAATCCATATTTAAGGCAGACTGATTCCCGTCGCACACGTAGTCTCCAGACGTCTTACAGATCTCCTCCGAACGGGTAGCCGGTAATGAAGCCAGCAGATCCTGCTGAGTGTATGTAAATGAGCAAACGATGCCTGCTCAGTGAAATGAACAAATCGAACAGGAGCTGATAGCATATTTTGCTTTTTCTTCTTCATTACCGGAAAAACACTTCACCAGAAATTGCTTGTTTATCTAAAATTTAACATAATAACCACAGATTTGAAATAAATTGCCGTAAACTTGCCGATTTATCTATGAAAATCCTTGAAAAGTGTATTACCTCACTGTGATCGACAGAGGCGTACAAAGGATAGGTACTTATTCGCTTTTAACGTGATTTTTGTAACAAAAACTAAAAAAAAAAAGATTTTTAGCAGCCAAATTGACAAAGCTAATCGCGCACGTTAAACTGCAGCTAGGCCATTTTCCAATACTCAACTTCGTCTCCGTCTCAGACTTCGTTCCGAAAACCAAGAACCGATTGTGCCGGCCTGAAGCGTTTGAATTACATTGGATTACTGTAAGTTTTTGGTTTTCTTGCATCTTATTTGATGTTCTGTGGCACTGTTAGACTGATTACTGTGCTTACAGCTTCAGCCAGAGCGAAAAACAGTTGAAGCCTGGGACGAAGCCGAATTGAGTATTGGAAAACGGCCCTAGCTGCCGGTCCCCCCCCATGTGCAGTACAATTTTCAGGCTGTAATGCGGCGCTGGTACTAGTTTAGTCCATGCGTGTGAAATGTGGGGCCGGGGGCAGGCCGGGGAAGCACAATTTTTGCCGCAATTATCGTTCACGACACCATACACAGAAGGCAACAACTGTACTGTACATATGCTGTACACGTAGCCTACATGTACATGTATAATATTTGCTGCATGAATACTGATGCATTGTTTGTGAGGTGCAATCTACATGTACGTCCGTAAACGGTCTCGTACTTTCTGAATACATGCATGATGAATAAATTGTGTCCTAGCACCGTAAAGGCTTCACACAATGACTAGACAAGCGCGCGTACGCATCGGTCAAAGCATTGGTGCTTAAATTGCCCTTGCATTGAAAGTTTGTTGGCCTGATCGATGATGCGTGCGTCCGACCATAACAGGATTTGAGTACTGTACATGTACCCGTATAAGCGCACGTGCATCCGAATGCCGACTGTCGCTAGTTTTTGCCGAGTATGGCCGCCTTTTCTGTGCTGAGTTTCAGCGACAACCCCGTTTTCAAGCAGTATGCCACCTACGCAGCCGTGGTCACGCTGAAGATGATGTTCCTGTCGTATTTGACCGGAAGATACCGAATGTCTCGGAAGGTCAGGAGCATTCAGGTCTTAGTAATAACTCGCAATGGTCTGCCAGATCTCTAGTGCACTGAATTAATGCAGTAATGGTTCGGGCATTTGTATCCTTGCTCTATAGTCTACCACCATGCTCTATGCATATGAGGAAGGAAGTGCGTGTGTGCTTGCACCACGTGTCGAATTGGCCTAGGCGAGCCTTTCCGACGCTGCCACAGAATCATGCCAGTTAAAGCCATGCCATGGCGCTTTTTCATGTATACGTCCCCTTTCTACTAGGTCGATCATGGTCACATCTTCTGCGCCAACTGGTAGTTTTGCTGACAAAGCTGAGGCCAGTCATCAGCAAATTTAAAGGCAGATCAAAATCCACTGATTTTGTGTGGGGGGGGGTGTAGGGTTGAAATTATTTGTATTCAGTCTTTTTTCCTAGTGATTTATCAAAAAACTATGTTGCTCTTTCGGGGACCATGGTTCCTTGAATCTGAATGTGATCTTTAGTACATGGAGGCGGAAACATAATTCACAGGACGTGTTTGTAAAATCTTTACATACAAAGACTATAGAACCTTTTCCTGTGATATCACGATGGAGCTGGGCCTATGATGTGTTGTGGTGGTAATGAGTAGTTTTGTGAGAGTAATCTACCCATTCAAGATAAGCATAAGCACGTTGGCACGTGCGCTTGCACGTGGGTGAAGTTGTCCGTAGGAATATATGCGATCACCGTGGCCAAGGCGATCCACACGTGGTGGTATTGGTTACATTTAGTCACGTGGGTGAAAAAGGTCCATGGAGCAGTGTTGTATTCGAGTTCATCACAAGTCCTTTTACAAGGCCATTCAAAAGTAACAGGGTGAACAATGACAGAAGAATGCTTTTGTCAGAGCTCATTTGAATAGCTTGTAAATTGTCTGGAGACTGATTGATTTGTGATGGACGTCAAATATAACACTGCTCTTTAAACCTTTTTCACCTCCTGGACGTGTTGGCTTTTTTAATTGAAAGCACCAGCACTTTAGGCCTACGGTATGCTAGAACCTAGTTCATGGAATTTCACGGATTAATCAAGTTTCGGGAATAGTTTCGGGGAAATTTCCCAAGTTTGCCCCCACCTATCTCCGCCAGACCGTCGGATGCGGCATGTACCGATCCTCTGGCAGGAGCCATCTCACCCTGTCGATCGGTTTGCATCCTCTTCGCGAATGCGTTAGATCCCATGGATGCGTGCATATGTCCCCGTGCTGAAAATTCGCCAAAGGCACTTGTCCACTCCGGAGGATTCCAGCAGAGGATTTGCGTTGTGTTAGTATCGAGTGTAACGATCTTTCTCGACACCAATGCTGATTGCTTTATTCACCGGTCTCTGGAATTCATCTCCATCCAGGTTTTCATTAACCCGGAGGACGCTCGGGGTAAGATGGAGTTGGTGCGACGGGATGACGACGTTGAACGAGTTCGAAGGTAAGTATCGTAAATCAAGAACCTTCGAAGGAAAAAACTCACATGTGAATCTTATTAATCGATCAGTGACATAACTCCGGGCAAAAAAAACCCTACGTGATTTGGCTTCCTCCCCATTCTGCCGTTCACTCAGTCGGAAAATTGAAAACAGGGATCTTACTGGTTTATATGGAACGACAATACATTGAATGCCCTTGATGGACGTTTTCCTTCCCTGTACATCTGCTTGTCACACCCGGCGACACACCAGCAGTTGCAACTCAGTTTTGAACTGTAGGTTTGAAATCAGCAACCCAAATCAAACCCAAAGCACAAACCAAAACCCAATTCACACCAAGTTGTGGACCCCTCTTTCTCATCTTCCACTCCTTACAGATGTCACCGTAACGACGTGGAGAACATCCCGCCTTTTCTGGTCCTGGGCCTCCTGTACGTCCTGACCGGACCCAGCGCCTCCGCTGCAGCCTGGCACTTTCGGGTCTTCGTTGCATCTCGTTTCTTCCACACTGTGGCCTACCTGACGCCCCTGCCGCAACCATCTCGCTTTCTCGGGTTCCTGGTAGGCGCTGTCACCAACATCTCCATGGCAGTGCAGGTGATTATGAGCGGACAGCTGTAGCATTGGATTGTCATGTCAGAATGCGTCAAAATCGTGAGCAGACTGCAGACGAAGATCTCCATCGACTACAGCCTTCTAGAGATTTACCATTCGTACGATGACCTTAAAGGACTTTTCAGACTTGATTTTTTTCAGATGTCTATCTTCTCTTGCAGCATTCAGTAACACCAATTATCTTTTCAACATAATTGCTTTTGCGATCGTTTCTTTGTTACACTTAAAAATATTTGGTTCCATTACCGTGATTTCTTGCGATGCATTTAAAGACATTGGGATATTAAAGATTTGACGTTCAGTGAAACTATGAACGAGGTGTGATTTTCTTTTGGGAGCCAATATTAGTCCTGATGGCACATGACAGTGGGGATGAGGGGTATTGTATGGAGTCAAGCATGATCAACAGGGTCAGTCTCAAATGCAGATGATCGAATAATCTTTTCCCGACTAGTCGTGAATACTTTCGCTATGTCGTACATTTTTTTCACCCGTCTAGTCGCGAATATTTTTCCATTGGCTTGTAAAACAAACGGCTTATGCATAATGATAAGCGCTGGCCTGGCCTTGAGCATTCGGCATGTACAACGGTACAGTGACAATGCGTGTGTAGACCTACTAGGGTACAGTCCACGAATTCAAGCCCCATTGAAACCAGTGTAAAATCAGCACTGTTCAGGGCCCAATAACATGCACGCCAACATCCCTGAGATTTCTGAAACACTGATGAAATTCTTGTCTGGTCACTTATCTTTCAATTTTTTTTCAATTTTTTGTGGGTTAACCAATCACACTTTTAATTATTCCCACAAGACAAAATCACCCCATCTTGAAAACAGTTCGCGGTACCCGCTGCTTCATTTGACTCGGACTGGCCAG
>NW_019091367.1:684981-723478 GCF_001949145.1 Acanthaster planci
ACACAAAGCAGGGGGGGGGGTCTCTCCGTCTCATACCTTGCTGCATATGGCAGTGGCGGTACATACGCATGCAGTGCATGCCGAGTGCATGCAGTGGCGATGGACATCGCGTTATGAAAATACATGTAACAACTCATGCATCGTCACTTGCCCAGAACAAAGGCAGATTAGAGTAAGAGCAGGTTTTATTTTCTGAGCTGAATTTCCCCCCAATATTTTATAAGCAACTTGTTTCTTATAAGCTAAAACAGAAAACAATGTGCACAGTATATCATTCAACTCATCAGAATTTTATTTTCGTTTTGACGATGTAACTGAACTGTTTTCATTTATTTCATTTTGCATATTTGACGTGCAACTTGTTTCCTCTATGCTGACGCAGAAAACTTCGTACAAAGAATGCCATATACTGCTACCTCATAAGAATTTCATTTGAAATTGGAAACTGAAGCTGAACATTCATTTTTCATATTTATTTTTTCCATTGTGGTTGTGCTGCTGTATTTTAACAAGCTCAATCCTGCCAAGAATAGAAGCTTCTTTTTCGAATGAGATGAATGAAACCATTGCCTCTCGTCACGTTTTATAGTCTTTTTATTAATTCAAAGTTGTTAATTCTAACTTCTCATAGTAACAAGGGCATGCGCTCTAAAGCATATGTGCGTGTATATCACTTCTGAAGAAAAAAAAGAGAGAAAAAAACGCGTCACAGCATCACTTTTGGACCAAGCCCATAACCAGAATATTGACAAGAATATAATAGAAAATCAGTGCTCTGAAACATGTAATTGCCGAGCTTTTGGTAACTGAGTACATGAACCTTCTTCAGGGCAAGCAGATTTAGTTCTGAGCGAACGCAGAAACCGGAGTAATTTTTGGCCTTATCGCTCTTTTCTGAACTGACTAGGGGTCATCCATTGGCGGGCCTGTCAGTTGACGTTGACCCCACTTGATGCATGGATAACCTGTGTACATAAGATAGCTCGACGACCGCGTGAATCGAGTATAACGCTCATATACAGGTATTATAGGACACACTGTTTTTGCTGACTAATACAACATGGCCGCCTCAATATTTCTGAGTTTCAGCGACAACCCAGTGTTCAAGCAATATGCAACTTACGCAGCCGTGGTCACTCTAAAGATGATGTTCCTGTCGGCTTGGACAGCTAAGCACCGAATATCTCAGAGGGTCAGGAACTTAAAGAACTGATGAGTGATGTGGTTTCTCTGTGCGTTTTGATTATACAAGTGTGCTTGTTTACTGGTAATATTAACCCTAACACTCCTCAGTCCTCCAACAGGTGAAAGACTGAAGCGGGTTGGGGTTAAGGAGAGCCACTGTAGTAGATAGTGAGTTAGTTCACTTTTTGGCAAAACGTCAGCAGTTTTAGCATTATTCATTGTGTTCTTCTGGCTTGTCGTGTCTTGTAGTTGTTTTACCTGAGAAATAACTAATGATATGAAGAAACTGTCAGGCTTCATTCATGTGTCATTCGCAACGGTCTCCTGGCCATAGGCGCAGGCCTACCTTGGCTAGTGTTGGTTTGAGTATTTTTATTCACTGCATTTAATTGTAGTTGGCGGTACACGGGCATCGTGCTTAGGATTGAATTAGGCCTCCAATCGTCACATAATATTGTACTCAGTTTGTAACTGCCCCAAATGTAGGCCTACCGTGCACCAGGTTAGGCCTGTAGGCGATTTTTTTAGCAGGGAGTTTGATTATTATGGCAGTGGGGCCCTGCACCAGCGAAGGCGCGGATCCAAAAACTCCGAAATCATTTGGGGAGGTGGGACAAAAACTTTCAAATTTCTCATAGGCCTACTTAACCCCTCCCAACGCCTTTTCTCTTGATTTTTCGAAAATCAAGATTTTTGATTTATTTTCCCCTGGCCAATGGATCGAGGCCCTAATGACACTCCGGCTCCAACTGCTGATTTCTCAGTGCGCTTTTTAGGGCTGGGCTGCGTGGCCTCAGCGTTACATCTGTGCCTCAAGGGGTCGATTGTTGTTCCTCTCCGGGAGCGAGAAACAAGAACCTTTCCAACAGTTCTTTTTGTTTCTGACAATTCCATCATATCAGGACCGAGTGAGGAACTGTGCTTATCCCCTTCACAGAAAGATTACAAATACTTTTGTTAAATGCGGAAGCAAATCCTTGACACCATTTTTAACCCCCTTTTGCCGCAGAAACTCCCCTCGATCGTCTCTTGTTGCATCCGCTTTGCGTTTGTATCGAGCTTGGACGGTCTGTAATCGTCGTCACTGATGACACTTTACTCACCAGTAGTCTGAATCTTCTTCCATGCAGGTATTCATTAACTCGGAAGACACACCCGGCAAGCCGCAGTACGTACGGCGGGATGACAGTGTTGAACGAGTTCGTAGGTAAGGATCAAGCGTAATCGTTGCAGGCCTTGTATATCATGGCTTTTTCACAACAGGAAAGGAAGATCAGTAACATAACTTGGAGGCTACGGCCCTCCGCCGTAAAGGTTTGCTCCTCATTCTATCTCTTATTCATTTTCAAAAAACAAGCAAACTGAAAATCCTACCAATTAAACCGCGATGGGGTCCGCAAAACGCCCTTTCCATTAATTTCCTCTTCACATCTCCTATTTATTACGCCCTATATATAGTTCCACCGGCTTGCAAAACCACTAGCAATTAAGATGCCACTCAGTTATAACATTATTTTACCCAACCGTATCAGACTAACTCAACCTGACCCAGCCCGACCCAACCCAGCGTTGTCAAACCCAAAACACCAGACCATTAGTACTGTCAAAGCCTGAGACACCTACAGTTGTGATCCCTTCCGATTCCCATCGTCCACTGCTTACAGGTGTCACCGTAACGACTTGGAAAACATCCCACCTTTTCTAGTCCTGGGACTTCTTTACGTCCTGACCGGACCCAGCGTCTCTGCAGCCTCCTGGCACTTCAGGATCTTCGCGGCGTCTCGTTTCCTCCACACCGTGGCTTACCTGACGCCCCTGCCGCAGCCGAGCCGCGCGCTCGGGTTCACGGTAGGCCTCATCATCAACGTCTCCATGGCAGTGCAGGTGATTATGAGCGGACAGCTGTAGCGCATCGGCTTATCATGTCAGAATGCGTCAAAATCGCAAACAGGCTGCAGATGTGGAACTTTGTCAACGCGTCTTTCCACTGCAACCTGATGGAGATATGGCATCGCTACTATGACCTTGAACGGACATTTCAGACTTGATTTTCTAAGATTTTGATCTTCTCTTACAACATGCATGTAGATTTGGTGAGACCAATCATTTTCTCTACGATAAAGCCAATTTTGTGATTGCCTTAATTCTGTTTTACATTTTTTAAAATATTCATTTTTATTGCTTGATTTCTTTTTGCTATGCTTTTAAAGACATTAACGATATTAAATAATCAACATGAAGTGAAAAAGTTGGCGAGTTGTTATTGTTATTGTTATAAAAACGCTGGTGTTTACCAGGCATGCGTCTTGGAGGAACAAAGATGCTTGACGGCTTTAGTGTGTGGACTTTTTTCAGTCGGCTGTGGAGGAAGGGACGCGACTGATGGGTGAGCCGGCAAGCATCCCAGTGGGTGGGTGAGCATTTCTGTGCGAATTGTTTCGGGCGGGAAGAATTCCAATTCTACGGACGCGTTGTTGCCATTTTTGTAGAACTGCCCTCCTACGTACAGCACGGGGCTACGTTCACTTGGCAAATGGGACAAATACTGAGCGCGTGGGCAAAAAATAAGAAATAGAAAAAAAATGCCCACAAGGCAAGTTTGATTACAAACAGTGCCATCTGTAGTTTAAAACGTGCTCACCTCCGTCTCATTTTCGAACGTGCAGGGACGCCTGATTGGTGTCGCGATTGGACTGATTGCGGAATCTCGACTTGAAAAATACAAACACATCTGTGATGAGGATGTCAAGGCTATTGCTCTTCTTCCTCGTGAAGCAAGCTGAAATGTATCAGCCTTTCGTGCTGCTGCAGTGTCGCGCGAGTCGTCTTCGTCGGGTGCTTGGCTAACAACTTCATTAATCAAAGGAAGTATAAAGCATAGCCTGCATCGAGCGTACTCTGCATGTCTTGTATTGTCCTATGTTACAATATATGTGTGTCTGTCAATAGGTTAGGGTAAAAAAGCAAATTTATGCTTCACCCTGTACCTAAATGCTGCTCTTTAACGTGTGCTTTATCTTTCTGCTTGACATTGTACATTCTAAGGCAAACTATTGTAAAATTTATTTCATCTTCTACTCTGTAGCCGTGGTATGAACAACATTAAATAAACGTCTGTCCAAAAGAAAAAAAACCCAGAGGTATCTGAATTCACATGCAAGAGATAACGGCTTTAAAGAAATCTCCAACTTATAAGAGTATGACTTCCAAACTTGGAATCTATGCCGCGCCCCCTTATTCTTATACCAGTGGATAATGTATACAACATTCGAATGTGGAAATAGCCACTCCAACTTTCGAATCTTCTCACGCCGCTTTTTTAAGCTTTCACAAGGGAAAGGTGATAATTCGAAGAATTTTGCCCGAAGACTGGCTCTTGTGTTTTGTAGAATTCAAAGAACCTTTAGCGTATTAATTAGATTTTGAGGCATGGCTCAAACAATAAAAGAGAGCACTTTTTGGTTTTGGTGAAATTTGTCGTGTTTACTCGAATCGTTAATTTACACACTTCAAATAGCGCCCTCACTTCGTTCATGCAGATGTACAGTATGGCTCATGTTCGGTTTTTTAAGTATCAGAAAACTCTGGTGTGCACTGTTTCATTCTCTTCTTTTGCATGTTCTAGTTTTATATTGTGCCTATAAAAGTTGCCTGTACGCATTGAAAGTAAATAAATGACATAAAAATGTTGCGGCGTGGTGAATGTTGCCATTCAGAACTTAGAATACATTGTTTCACACTCTCACTGTCAGAAATAATCTATTGCACAGACTATTTATTGTCTAACCATTTTTTTTTGCATATCCACCAATCAAGCAAAAATCCTCATCATATAACACATTTTAACCAAACATTTTTTCTGATGCCATTTCATCAATTTTGGAATATATAATCATTGTTATTATTTCTGGCTGTCTGTCAAACAGCGTTTACAACATGACAAATATGTCGCAAGCCATTCGATCTGTCCTCTTCCCGCGTCCGTAATGGCAGAAAGAATCTGGCGGTTTTCAGGTTAAAAACTATCACTAACTTCTTGATAATTCATCACCAATGCCAAACATAACTTCACCGAATCAGATGGTCAAAATGCCACTGTAGGGTTCTTATATTTCCCAACATTGCAGTGAATTCTGTACAAGCAGGGACATTCTTAGGCAGTATTCTTGAACTACGTGTACCAGGTGATATCAAACACATCTTAAAAAATCATGTGTTATTTTCAATCAGCCTAATCGTCCATCAATTACAGTTGACGGCGACAGGTGCGTAGAGGGCGCACTCCAAAGACGCTGCTTTGATGTGACCGCACCCGGGTCACGGTTCAACACACCTGCACCTCCATTGTTCAGACGTACCATTTTGTACGAGCAGAACGCCGTAGAACTCACGCAGCATTTTTTGGCCTTCGTTGACTGACGTTGACACTTTGATATTCATGTATTAGAGATGTACAGATTTGTACATATTTTATTGTCAAACTGGACAAAATTGTGATGCGTAAGGTTGGATGAAGTGTGTAACTCGAAACGACAGGTAACGAGGATTTAACGAACGGGATTGATTGGTTGAAGCACTCAGGCGATCTAAAACTGAGGAAATCAGACCGTTAAAACACTCAAAATGGGCAACTCTTCTAAGGAGGACACATACGCCTACTATTACCACACGAACTACATCCGGAATGCCCGGGCCATCGCTATCGCCTGGGCCCTCTTCACCTTCTGCTTCGCCATCATCATGTGCGTGGTGCTGGTCCAGCCGTACTGGCTGGGCGACGGGCCCGACGCCACGGGCATCGGCTACTTCGGCCTGTACCGGTACTGCGTCAGCTTCAACCTAGCCGGTCAGCTGGTGTGCCAGAACGCGCTGCTCGACGTGTCGCAGGCCACCCAGGTCATCCCCGTCACCATGTTTGTGGCCACCATCTTCGTGGCGGTGGCGGTGGCTTTCCTGCTCCTGTCCATCCTCTGCATGCTGCTGTTTCTTTGCAAGAAGCCCAGCACGGCCACCGTGTTTAAAATATGCGGAGCACTACAGTTAGCGACAGGTTTGTTATAAAGTTTAATATTTGGGGAGGACATCATTAATTTCTCCCTGTAGTAACAGTCATGCTGAAAGAAAACAGTAATTAACATGTCCTAAAAAGTCCACTGAAGCAGCGAAAGTATGAAAGCAATGGTTAAGAAAACACTTGGATTGGAATTTTAAACACAGCCTGCAGGGTGTCAGATAATGTCTAGATTTGTGTATGAAACCATTATTATTCATTTGGAAAAGAATTTCATATTCAGATGCTATGTACTTGACATCCTGTGCACCCACCTTTGGTCTGAAGTTTTCTAAGCATTTTCTGAGTGAATACATTCCCACAACAGCTTCACTGCTAAATTAGACTTTTTACGACATTTTTTATATTGCTTTCAGATGTCTAATAGGTCACTGCAGGGAAAATTAGTGGTGTTTATGTTTGGAATTATTGCCTTTTCTTTGACCCAAATAACATCAGGGAGTAACAAATTGAAACTAAAAGTACCAGTTTGTATAAATTATTTATTTAGTCAAGAGAAATAAACAGAATCAAATTAAACTTTCAAAACAGGAGGAAGAGACAATAATCAAACAGTAATCAGTTCACAAATACATGTAACAACAAAACCAACAAAATAAGCCAACATAACAATTGATCTTACTGGCAAGTATGCAATCACCTGTACAAACATCCTGTAATTACCCATAAAAACCTCGGAAAGCCAATTCTGGCTTTGCATGATTCTGGTAATATGCCTTGACCTGATCTCATCCTCGCATAAAATGCTTTTTTTGGTAACGAAAGTTACAGTCAACCCAGAAACCAAACTGAACAAAATGTAATGGTTGTGCCATACATGTACTGTAGGTGTGGGTTATTTTGATATGGTCTCCCTGATAGTGTTTTGGCTTGGCCCCACTTGAATTTTAAAATCTATTAAAGAACAGATAATGAATGATTGCTCCTGGCAGGAACTTTCAGGAATGCCAATTTTTTAGGCAAAAACCTGAGTTTAGGCATTTTCATGTAACATGTTGAGCTAATTTCAGGTATGTTTAAGTCTTCTCTGGTCTGATTTTCTGGTTCCAGACAAAAACCTGTTTGGCACTCCTGTCTAAGGGCGTACCCGAGAACTAAATGTTAGGGGAAGGGCAGCGTTGTTTCTTGGGGGGTGCAAACCATTAGATTTTGAAAACTATTTTATTTGCGCGTAACCTTTTAACTAGGGACATGTTGAAGGATTTGGCTAGACTTGGAAGCTTTTATCACCCTTTTGTAAGGAAGAGAAATAAAATACACCATACAGCTGCCTGTGGAGGCTGTGTCTTCATATTTTTTTGTTCAAAAAGTCCATGCTCCTTTTTTTAGGGGAGGGCATGACCCTTTTCCCTGCCCTGTCAAAATTGATCGTCAATGGACACCAAATTACCAAAAGCAATTAAACAAGTGCATGTACCTGCATTTTCTCATTTCATGGTATTGACCTTTGGGATGACTTGATTTCAATGCTCTGTGCTCAATTGCATGTTCAAGTATTGAGAGGGTATTAAGGTTTATGTGACAATACCAATGTCTGTTGACCCTTGGCCTGATATTAATTTATGCATTATTGACCTTTGGCCAATAACATACAGGTTAACGTGTATAAGTTTCATATCGAACCCTGTTTAATATCAACCTTCAAGTAAGCTGTTATCTGCATGTAATGGTGCAGGACAGCAGTTTGGATATACATGTACATACATGTACATGAATTTCAAATTGAAACTAAGCTTTATTTGACAAAGTTTATAAAAGTTAAGGAGATCTGAAAGGTCAAGTGATGTTTCAAATTTGAACTGGGATATTGAAAGCAGTAAGTGTAAACTTAGTGACATCGAAACCTGTAACCCTTCGACCCTAGTACTACTGAGCATGTGGGAAAAGTCAACTTTCTGAGTGCCATATGAAAATGGGACTTCAAGACCGAGACTTTGTCACGAGGGCCATCATTTGGCTTGCTTTGGAAACAAATGCAAATCACAGGATCTCAGTTTTCTGACAGTGCTTGTTCAAGTTGTTGGTTGAAAGGATGCTACTCCATTTCAACCTGAAACTGCCCAGTAATTGTTTGGCCTTGTTTTGCCGGGATCATTCATGAATCCTCCTAAACCCTCCTCTCAGCAGACAATTAGTGGTACATTCTTGGTAACTCTATGTAAAAGGCACAAAACCCCTTGCAAATGACATGGCAGAGTTGTACCTGCTTACCCAATCTTTTGGAAATGTTTGAGGATTTGGCACAAGTTAATATGGTTTTGTGTTGCGTACATGTAAATGGGCCTAGAGCATTTGGCAGCACTATATCAAAGTAAAGTTGAATGAATGAGTAGGATGATGGCACATAGCCTCCCCCCCCCAAAAAAAAAACATGTAGAAAAGAAAGTGTGTACATGTAGGATGTTGAACCTCAGTCAAAAATTTTCTACCCACTGGAATTAGAGGGACATTAAATTAAAAGAAGTATTACTTACAATGCACTGGACCCATTTACCCATGGTATTGAAATGAGCTGAGAAACAAATCTTAGTCAGACTAAAAAAAAGTGAAGCATGTTATAAAACACCAAAAATGGATATCATGTAGACTTGGAATTACATACATTGTATGTACAGGATGTACATGTACATGTATGATTGTGTGCGTGTGTACAGTACATGGACATGTCTATAGCCTGACTGGTGAAGGTCACTTTCATTTGCATTGTCTGCTTGGGTTACCATTGTGTCTTGGGAAATTCTACACCAGGACAATCCCATGCCTTGGAAACAATGCATTGTTAATAGCCACCAGCAAACAGCTTATGGGCTATGGTATTTACACATCAAGTAAACTTCCCAAGATAAAGATAGCCAGTGCTTTGTGTGATTGCCCTTAGTGAAAAGTGTGTTGTGTCTATGCCCCAGCAGCTTTGCTATTCTTGAATATTTTGTGACCGACCACTGTTTTGTTGTTTCAAGGGGCACGGACTTGTTGAATTAACATTGTTCAGGTCGTTTTGCATTGTTGTGCAATGAAATAAAATGAACCCTTTTCATTAGATTAGCTTACAAAGAAACAAGGACTTAGTATTACTTTCTCGACAATTGGGACTTGACAGTCTCTCACAACTGTGAAAGTCATGCACTATACCAATGAATATTATATTTAACCCCCCCCCCGAAAACATTAAGTTAAAAGAGTAAAATGTCGTTTTGACACTTCAGATGAAAGTTAATTCTCATTCAAGTTCAGGGGTGAGAGTTAAGAATTAATCGTTTATACATTTTCAAACTGTTAGGAGGTAACCTTGAAACCACTTTAAAAAAGAATTGAACTCGTTTAATACAACAGTTTTACATGTATAACAAAAACCTATGATGGTTTTTGATTTGGGTCTTTCTAGTAGCATGCATCATACATGTATATAGAGCATCTAAGTCTTACATTGGACATGCACGTGTAATTTTGAAGTTTAGTCCTATAATGCATGTATGTTTGAAATAATTCCATAAAAATCTCATAACACAGAAAATTAAAAAATAAGAAAGTGACCAAAAGATGATAAAGTGAACGCCATCAGTAGGTATGTGTACTTGAAGTACTTGGTAGCAAATGATCATAAGTTGAATGATACAGTTTTTATTATTTTTCTGTGCATTTTTTTGTTTCCAATAGGGTTGTTTCTCTTGATTGGCATCCTCATATACCCGGCCAGTTGGTCTCAACTCGCCGCGTTTGTCACCATCTGCGGGCCCGACGTATCCTACGGTAATGCTGGCAAGTGTCAGCTGCGCTGGGTCTTCTATCTGGCCATCGTCGCGATCTTTGACGCCATCGTGCTGGGCGTCTTGGCCTTCATCCTGGCCAGTAAGCAGGAGAAGCTGGCCACAGATATGCAGTTCTCTGACTACTATCCAGCCTCCAAAGGTACCGTATGGGTGATCAAGACCATTTAAGTTGTACGGCCAGCTAGACATAGATCACACTTGGCGTCAACACAAATGCAATTTTGATGTGTCACAGAGCATGGCAAGACTTACTGAATACATTTAACTTGTGCACATTTGCGGTGTTGGTATTTCATATGCGATGAAAAAAAAATTGCCTTCACACTGAATAAAAACAAGGCTTTTCTCTGATGAGTTGACAGGTGATCACTCAGGAAACTTCTGTCATCAGAGACTTTGAGACGCTTGGTGGCGGCAGACAAACCGGTCCTTTTCCACACTCATGACACTTGTTTTCATGCTTAGAACTGCCATGCATGTCCAGAACTGTCATAAAGAACCAATATTTTGCCACACCACTGATCTATGAGCGTCTAAAAGTCTCCCATCATTCATGAAGCTTTTGCGCATGTATATGTTTCTTATTAAGAAATGAACATGTACTTTGAAACAACAAATCTCAAAGTTTTCCCTGCAGTTTCTCCTTTGTAACTTGTCTCCCATAGAGTAACTCCCTGTGTTACATGTATATGTATTTCAATTGTTGCATCACTGGTGAAAGTGATGTTGCAGTTTCTGGTATGTGGTCAATAAAATTTGGGGGGGGGGTCCAAAAAATGGTAAGCTAACAGTTCAGAGTCTCTTTCTCCTGCATTTAGGAGGGCTGTTGATTAACTGTTGACATTGCATGTACAAAACCCCCAAAATTGAAGAAATACATAAGAAAAACCTCTATTCTAAAAGAGCTTCAATGTCATGGAGCCAATGCTTGGCGCCCACCCGGTTCTGTCATTGAAGATTATATGGACACACTTGTAAAAAAAAACCAAGTCTAATCGTACAGGTGCTCATAACAGAAGTATTCCAGGCATTCTTTTCAGTCTGAGAAAAATTGTATTTGCCACACCAAGGGCAGTGAACTTGGGAAAAGAATTTGCTGTCAACACACAATTGCTACTGCTATGCAGTTCTGCGGTAAAATGAATCTCCCCGCATTGCATCGGGTCTGTCGGTTCCGGTCGTGGCTCTGCTTTAGAAACTCATCCTTTTGTGTGACCCGGCCTACTATCAACATGCCAATATTCATAAATTATCTATGGTTCTTACTGCAAACAAACCAAGTGTGATGGACCAGAAATGGTGTAGGAAAAGACAGTCACGCTTATTTGCAGATACAGTGTATGTACACGTACATGTATAGTACGTTTGCAGCTTGTCATCGGCGGCATTTCAGGAATTCTTAAATAAATTGCTGGCATCGTGCTTGTTATTTGCACAGCAAAGAGGATGGGAGAAGAATGAAAAATACCAGTAGTTGGTTTGGCTTAGATCGGTGATAAAGATGTGCAGTTGCTGCTCCGTAAACTACGGTACCAAATTTAAATACATGGGCACATTGTAGTGATATGGGCCGTTGTACTGCACATTGTCCATGTACATGTATTGATGTGGTTGAAAATATGTAAGCTTTTACACCAGGATTCCTGTGGTCGTGGAATACCCTGAAAATCTTGGGTAGAAAGTTGTCCTGGAAAGTCAGGGAAAAAGCCATGGAAAATTAGGGGGAAATGCTAATCCTACTTATGGAATCCTTTTGTCAGAGGAGCAAAAGAATAGCAGTCATGGAAATTCAAATCATGCCCAGGTTTTATTTGATGGGTCACTTTTGACATAAAGGAATAGTGATTAATTTACTGGCTTTAAAATATTTTTGTCAGTATATAAAACTGGCTATGGCAGTATCCCGTTCACAATACCAAACACATTTCTCTGCAAAATAGTGTTCATTGACATGAACAACGCCATATTATTAATAGTCCTGGAAAGTCATGGAATTGATTTCAGATATCTGTGGGAACCCTGTCAAACTTTTCAGAGAATGTATAGGGCTTGGTGGGGACAAACTGAATTGTGAAATGGTGTAAACACATTTGGATAGTGTGTAAGTCTAGGAAATCCACCTGTATTCGTTCCAGCTATTTGTAAGGGGAAGGTTTAAAAGTCTACGGATTGTAGATTCACTCATAGTGAGAGTGTTTGTAGAAGTAGAATGTTTTGTTAATGACTTAAGCAGAAAATGCCACTAAATGTATGACAAAGCAATATGCGTATCCATGTACAACGTACATGTAATGTGTGAATAGAAGTTGGAGAGACATCGATCAGTGTAAACTTTGATCACATTAGTTTTCATTATTCATGTNTATTGACTTGGCATTGCCCCACCAATGACTATGCCACAGAACCACAGGTCAACCATGGGCCAGATAAGTTCTAGCTGCAGTGAATGGCTCCTCTGGGAGTATTTTACACAAACTGGTCACAGAAAATTATAATAAGGGGGAAAAAGTGGCCTACATTTACATGTACACAGTAAAAGAGTTTACCAGTACATGTGTACACAACACTTGTGTAAATACACGTACATTGTACATGCACAATGCAAATACACTTTGTAGAAGTACTGCCTGTGTGTTCTGGGATCCCATCTCGAGTAGGGATGCTACATACATTGTCCCAAGTACTTTTTGCTGGGTTCTGAAAAATATAGGTCTATTATGTACAAGTTTATAGGTTTCTACAAGGTATGAACATGTTCCTTTTCCTTTGTATTTACACTTTCAATTGTCTATTTTATTCAAGGTGTTTGTGGGGATGGAGTGGGATGGTGTTCATTTGCCCTTGTATATTTCAAATGGTCTCAACAATTCTTTCATGTTTGTATAGATTTTTGATGCTGCATTTTTCGAATAACACACCAATGTTGATTCGACTCCATAAAACCACAAAATAAACAAGTATTTTACTCAAATTCAACTAATTTTTTTTATTTTGAAAGAATAAAAGTGGGTAGTATAGCTTCACTAATATTTACAAAATCAGAGATGTGATATAAACACACTTAATTGAGGATGCAAAACCATACAGCAAATGTGAGTCCTATTTGACAGTTTTACCAAATTGGAAATAAATTACAACTAGGGAATAATGAACTTCATTTAGTTACAGTGGCGTAACTAGGGTGCCACAGCTGAGGGGGCACCTGGGGGTGCACAATTTTTTTCAGGGGGCACTGAAAATAATTGAACTAGGTATATATATTATTTATTTCAAAACTTCAAAGGGGGGGGTTGCACCCGGAGCACGGGCCTCTGTTGGGGGGGGGACGTGCACCCCTGTGCCCCCCTGTAGTTACGCCACTGTTTAGGCATGTAGAACTGACAAAAGACTCCGAACACTTTTACTACTATAGTAATACCAGTTTAAGAAAACAAAGTGTGTTGTCTTTGTAAGATGTATATAAATTGGTGAACTATTAAAAATTTTGTCACAGAAACAGTTTCTGTAGCACATCAGTATAATTAATCAAGAAACACGAGAACATAATAATAATAACCAGTTTTATATAGCGCCTTCAACTAACAAAAACTGACAAAAAAAGAACATGGCTATACAAAATTGAAGCACAATACACAAACAACACACCTGAATTATCTTAATTAATACTAGAACAAACAAGTTATATAACCATAACCAATCTGAGGTAGTTCGGATGACAATCACTGTCACACATTATACATAATATTGAGCATTTTAGCAGATTGTCCTGATTTACCTTTTATCCTTCTCTGTTTTTTTACTGAGGCTTGTCATACGGGATTTTTTTACTGAAGTGTTTGTCACAATATGTTGGTTGCTGATTAATTTTTCCCGAACAGTTTGTTAAGTTTAGTAAGTTCTATTCCATAACTGGATACCTCTGGTGTATGACCTCTCTTACAATATCTGGCATTTTCTTTGAATTGAATACTGCTTGCTCGTTGACAAGGATTTGTATTGTCTGGCCCTTAGTGTGGGTGGTTCATCATGGGACAGTGGCAGGACGACCGGGGAACCATTTGTTTCTTCACTCTTAAAGTAAAACCATATTTATATGACTTATTAGCAAATACATGTAGATGGATGCACGTTTCTTTCAATATCCTGTACAGTCAACAGCACTTTATTCTTTAAGACTTGTATTTTCTCTACATTAATCTCATAATACTTTTTTATGTTGCTTTTTCGTTTTCCTCTTTTTCATAGGTTGTTCATTGGAATCAGTACTTTCTGTTAAAGGAAATCCCAAAAAAAAAGTATAAACATCAACAAAATAGTCAATATTTAGGAGTCATGACAAAAATCAACAACAAATTGCATTCTGAGTTTTTAAATGTATTAACAANGCGCCGCCTGTTGACTCTCGGAGGAGGTTTGTCTCCGGTTTTTTCACCGGAAATTCAAGGTTATGGCCAGTAGATCACTTTTCGTTTCAATGTTACATGTTTTACCCACGAGTTGTTTTTATTCGCCTTTTCCCAAAGATATATCCCAAATAGTAAAACTGTTCGCCCAGCTGTGACTATCTTTCTAAATAGGCCCGCAATTTCGGGCTTTTTGTGAAAAAAATAACCCGAACTGGAAACTACCAGTCCAAAATTCGGGATTTATAAAAATGTTTCTGTGATCCCTCCTGATTATAGCAGATTTTATTGTATACAGTCCAAACAGATTTCATTAACTAATATAAAGATTACAGAAAACATATCAAAATAATTAAATTAAATCAAACACTAGAGTCAACTTGTTATTAAATTGCTCTCCTGGTTGTGAAAACTGGGTTTCCACAGAAAACTACATTTCCTGGAAAACTGCATTTCATGACTTTTCCAGGATTTTTAGGAATAAGAAGTTTAAAAAATGCATAACCAAGATGTATGTAGGAAACCCTAAAACATTTATCTGAGTAATCTTTACCTGGAAATGAAATGTTTTCAAGGTTTACTGCAGTTCTATTTTGCAGAACAAAGATCCACTGTTAGAATAGTGCTTGTGTCCATCACTTGTTTCAACCTGGTCGTTTAAATTTGCTGACACTCTCTCAAAAACTGTACTGATTCCTTTAACACTTTTGTGACAGTGATTTTTTGTGGCTTGCCTGCGGTTCTCTGTAACAAAGATATATAATATTTGTTGGCTGCAATGCTCACCCATTTTAAACTGTAAAATATTCCAAGGTAGAAATCTGTGATTTATGAAGACGGGACGACTTTTTAAATATCTTTCTAGGGTTTTATGGCATTTCATTACATCAACAGGTGACAATTTTTTACATGTACCACAGAAAACTTGCCTGCCGCAAATATTCCGATTTACTAATCCTTCCTAAGTGGGTTTTTCTTTCAGAAACATGTACAGTGCATTTACGAGGAAATAACAAATTTGTTATTTATTCATTATATTCTTTGTACAAGTGCCGGTATCTTTTAAATACCTATTAATTTTTAAATCATATTTCTTTCGGATATACCGGTAGACCAACAACTGAATGTTAAAATGGAACATGAGCATGTTACTTACGTCTCTGATGATACTCTTCATAGGGAGGTACTGGATGTCTTACGGAACGTTCATCCACCCAGATATCATGCCCAGTATATCCAATAAAACTCACTAGGTATGACCATTCTTCATCTTTGACTACTTTAGCTGCACACCATCTTCCCAACTCATCGAATGCCTGGACGCGACTTCCAACTGAGAATTTTCCTGTCATTTTGCCTTCTTTAGAAACTGAACATTTTGAGAACTGTATCAAGACTATAAAATGATGGATGATGAAGATGAGGAAATCACCTTAACCTTGCCCTTATATGGCAGCCAATTTACTCTTGGAGACTCCATAATGAAAGGAAAAAAAGGCCCCAGAATATTTCATTTTAACTGATGACATAATTATCTCATTGATATTCTGTTTGCAAATGATTGTTACTGTGTTACAAATTGCTTTTTTATACGTGCACCAAACATTTCATTTAGATTGTAAATGTACGTGACAATGAACTCTAAATTCTTCTTTTTTTATTTTCGTATCACTACGCAGCATGAAGTCAGTGATCAATCCAGCAATGAATGACCACAACCAGCAAAGAATGACATAAATCTGTCATTCACTTTGTACCAAGGACTGGTACCTTTAGCAGAGGTCAAAAGCATAGGACTACTGGTTTATCACCACAAGGGGGCAATAAAAATTGTCCACTGGGGAAAGCTGTCATTTCAGAATGGATGTTTTCTTTCCGAGTTACAGAGGTCTAACTCGGATTCGTTTAAATGGGAGAAATTCGTATTGATGATTTCAAATTTTTATCTTCGTTTTATCCCTTACCCATTAACTCTGTTTTTTATTATTATCAAACTCTGATTTTTTTTCCAACCTACAGATTCGGCAGCAGACAGTATCAAGAATTTGAGACACTTATTTCATAATCTTTCATGTTTTATTGTAATACAGTAGTAATGTTGAACAAGTCAACCAACCGTTGTGAAGTTGAATTCCAAAATCGTTTAAAACAGACCAAAACAAATCATTTTCTGCATTTGAGGTGAAGTTTTACATCATAACCCTAATGATGATGAACCCTATAATAAATGAAAAATATTGTAAAAACGAGATTACCCTGTCCTGGACTACATTTGTCAGAAATGCTCTCCATGCTAGAATGCTTCTTCTGTTTTTTTGGATAAAAAAAGTAATGCTAGAATCAAATGTATGCAGAAAAGTAAAGCCAACAAAACAATGTAAAACAAAACAAAAACCTATGAACCTCCCTCCCAAAAAAATTACAACAAAACAAAAGAAATGATACAAAATCAATAAATCATCCCCAAAACAAATAAACAACAAACTCAAAAGTACGAATAAGTTCTAATCATAGTAACGATTTTACATTTTGGATGAATAGCATACCCTGTTTTACATTTACAAACACATGTACAAATTAATTCAGGCAGAATAACCCAGAATCCATAAAACTTAACGCAGTTCAAAAGATTTCTGTTATTCTGCTAGATACAATTCAATATCTACAAAAAAATTGAAGGAACTCTGTCCATTTCCAAATTATATGAAATGTTCATTACAATTTCAAATTGCATAAAATTGGACGGGATAAAACTGAAGCAAGTTCACAGCATTTGCCAATAAATATTACTGAATTCCTCTGTACATTGATAAACCTTAGCCTTTATACATAGATAGTGTATGCTGCTAAGGGAGTTTGCAATGATATAATACATGAACAATACAACCAAATCTACTCATATTTACCACTATATGGAACTCCACCACACAGATGGAATTGATCCTGAAGAGGCNAGCCCAAAAAACCTTGAAACGTGTTGAATAATTGACATACTGCAATACAATTTTTCTCCGCCCCCCCGAAAAACGTGATGACCTTAATTGCGATCGCCATTACTCACTGGCCCTTTGTTATATTGCCATATATCTGGGCAGAGCCTGAATTGAAATGCAAATTACTCAAAAACATCAACTTGGGCCTCCATGGTCATTCGTCACAGCTGCTGGGACAGACAGGAGCATTGTTTGTGTTAGTGTTAGGGCCAATGTTTTTCCACGTAGGCGGAAAAAAAGTATTACATGCAGTAAATGGAGTTGTTAAAAATTTACTTTTGAAATAGCAATCACTTGCATGATGTAAATCCTACATCCTGTGTGTGAACAACTCAAAAATGTCAGATATAAAACGAACTTCAAGTTGTTGTCTCTGTGACACTGAATTTCAAACAATGTAAAACTTGAAATAGTTTAAGAAAAATTCCTTGAGAAAATGTAAAAACAGACATTCAGTATTAGATGTACAATGTAACTTTGACTGCATGTATTATACAAAAGCAATGTGCATGTAACAATATACAACATGGCATGCAACACAGTAATGGAAAAGTCATTCTAACATTATTGAGGGCAAGATGATCATTACTTGAATATGAAAATTACATGTAAAAGCAGAATATCTTTGATGCATTATTTCATGGTCCTGTAAAAAATTAGGATTCACATGAGAGGCTCGGTAGCATCAAATGTGAGGACCTTCCTCCTGACATTATGCATCATTTTGAGCCCTTGTCACATAAAGAGCTGCCACAAACAATAAAAACATCCATTTACTGATACATGGACATTGTACATGTATGGTACCAAGCCTCTGAAATGTCTCCCTGAAAAGCTTTGCCGTACTACCACACTTGCGGGCAGGGTGTAAGCTGCTTCGACCCAGTAGAGTGGAGTGCTGGAACTTAATTGCCAATTAATGCATGTGTGCCATCAAGGATAACAGCCTATATTCAGCATGCAGTAATGATCGAAGTCTCCCCTGGGCATGTGGGAAAATTTTAAGTTCACCTGTGAATGTTGGACCTGTATGCATGGGCACCACCAGGATTCTTAGGGGGTCGGTGAATGATTTCTGGGGTTTGCAACAATTAAATTGGTCACATCTCTCTTTCCTGAAAGTTTCTACAGTGTTGATTTTTTTTTTTAATGATGTCTCTTTTATCCTGGTGATTTTATACAGGGAACTTCTCCAATGGCAAAAAGAAGTCATCAGTCAGTGGCTACCCGACTGCATCAGGTGAGACTGGCTACCCATCCACAAACCGCCAGAACGGAACAGCCGGCTCCCTGGACCGGCGCAGCAACCACAGTGGTACCACTGCCTCGGACAGGGATGCCAGCCGGTCCAACGGGGGCAGCTCGGTCAACCGACGGGGGACGGACGGGTCTGATCCCCTGTATTCGAGTGTTGTACCACGCCGGGAGCGGAGCCGCGCCTCCAGCAGCGCGACAGGTGGGGCCGAGGGCGACGATGAGGCAGGCAGCACGCGCAGCGGCATCTCAAGCAAGTCGGGCAAATCCAGCAAGTCCAGTAAATCGGGCAAGCACGTGCACGACGTTGTCCTGTAAGTCAGGGTAATATTCCCGGGCAAGAACGTTGCACAAAAGCACATCAGTTGTGCAACCAATTTATAAATTTATCATATAAACTACTACAGGTACTCGATGACCTTTAAAAGCATTGCAAACTTCACTGAATAAACTGTTGCACCTGTATATTCTCATTCTATTCTAAGAATGGAATGCTTTGATGAGCAAGTGTAAGGCATGTCCAAATCAGCTGGCTATGGCCTAATGTAGCACACATCTATAAGCTGCTAGCCAGTACGCGGCTTCCTAAGGTGCACATGTTATTTCCAGCCACAGCCACAACTTTTAGACAAAGCCTTTGTCAGCCATCAATTCAACCTGCCCTGATGCTTGGAATGTGTTCAGTTCATACACATTGACAATGCCGGTGTGTGCCTGTATGTAAACTCAACATGTACATGTTGTTATCCTTAATACTAAGACATTATTCCACCATTAACCATGCCTGTAAGCAATGGTTTCAGCAAGGAATCCAGAGTAATGTGCAAAGGATAGTTTTCTCACAAAAATTGACGAAATAAACATACAAATAGGTAAAAACTGATGGCTGTAGTAACAAGTAACCTCAAGAGAGGACTTTAGCAGTGAACCAAAACACGTCCTGCATCTACTGTACAACGGGGTTTGAAGCAGACATCTTTTTAATGCCGCCTGGCATTGGCGATGCCAGGGGAATCAGTGTGTACAATAATCATAATCGTTTAAGGAAAAAAACGAAGGCTGAATATCTGTACAGCATATGTACATACATTTATTCTGTGAAACTTTAATTTGACTGGTTGTGGGAAAAACACAAGTTTTTAAGTAGGCTTTTTTATAGCTTGCACATCAAGTGTTAATGATAAAAAGTTTTGGTCCATAAATTTGAATGTTCAGTTGAAAAAATGTGAACAAGCTTCTTCTGACATGTACAGAAAATTTAACCCAACTTCTGAAACCTGTTCATCCTGACAATTGGTCTTCATTTTCCTTTACATGTATTTAAATTCCTTGCGCTAGAGTTACTTAATTTGTTCAATTTATCCATAGTTTTAAGACACTTTTTTATACAAAAAATGTACATACACTGTAGGCTCCGTTTTTTTTCCACATTTTATTGTTTTCGGGTAATGTTAACACACGCATCTACTGCATACATTAAATTCTAGGGCTGGCCACCTAGAGGAGAGAATTCACTTTTAATGACCAAATTTGTGTAAAGTAACTTTACTTTCACATGTAGAATTGTTTTTTTCTTTAATTGTACAAGTTCAAGTATGTTGCACTCATGCTTAAATGTGGAAATGGAATTCCTCCTGAAGTCAACTAAGTACATGCAGTCAAGCATTGCGATTGGCTGTTTTAGTTAAGCGAAAAAAAGTCCCTTCATGAGGCAAAGATTAGAGAGACCATTTAAAAGTTGAGTATCTTGACCTTATAGATCTTTCAAATTATTCCGGTCATGAAAGATTTGGTAGACAACAATATTATGCCACAGTGTTCCTAATCAGAGGTGGTTTTGTAAAGGTTCCAGGCAAAAATTCTCAAGAGATTAAGGTTCAATTTTCATTCTCAAATTAATTGAAGAGGGACTTTTTATCATCAATGCGTGGTCAAAGTGGACAGGGTTGTGAAAATTTTGTTATAATGACCCAAGTTTTGACTGATTTGATACAGTTGAATTGGGGAATGGCAAAGCAATGTCATCAGATTTTTGGTTCAAATCATTTGCCTGATCTTCAGCACATCCAGGTAATTGCCTGATAGAATGGCAGTGCAATCCTATTCCTCATATAATTAAACCGGGCGCTCACGTAATCACACCGGCCAATTTGATAGCGATAAAAATGCCAACATCTCCCCAAATCTGTTTGCCACACAGATCAATTATCAGTCGCAGTGCAGAATGTGGGACGGTGACACGCCCAGATGTCGCACACTGACTCATGAGACCAGATTTGTTTTTCTTTATTGTGCACACTCGTGTACTGTGTACTTAACAAATATGTGACAGATGTACATGTACATGTATGTACAAATGATGCATGTAGTGCCAAATCTTGATTTACTGGATGAGTATCGTATATTTATACAAGACTGCAAACCTGTATGTATACAGGTGTAGGTATCACCTGTGTTCCGTTTTCAGTGTTATTTGCATATCTGGTTATGTGGGTGCACTCGGACCTTGGACCCACATGTACATATAACACCCTGTACCACCCAGACTGATATCAGTGTGTTCAAGTGCAAACCGGTATGCATTGTGCATGTGCTAAACTTAACTTGAACATCCGCCTTTGATATCGCAAACTTTTTAGTGGTACATTTTTCAAGGAATTATTGCAGGAGAGGTGTTTGTAATCGTTTTGAATCCATATGTGTAATTCAAAGACTGTCATTGGGTCTTCACTCATATGGGGGGGGGAGAGATTCTATTTGGTATTAAATAAAGCATCGAGGTGACAGTTACCGTGGTATTGCATGTACATGAACAAGTGCATTTCTCTTTAAAGTGCCTTTATACACGGACGAACGCAATTAGGTTCTGGTCAAACCATTCCTTGAACTTTTGCCACAACTTACCACAGGTTTTATTGTTTCATTCACGCTATAAACCGGTCATAAAATTGCTGCTGGGTGTGTACATGTAGAGTGGGCCACACTGCAAGTACATGTAGATTTAAGTTGGAAACTAAATATTGCACATGCTCTCTGCATCAGTCCAAAGCACACAAATTCGGTTGTCAGTTTGCACTACAATATAAGTAAAAAATGAGAAAAACAGGGAAAGGTTACTCATGGTTTTCTGGAAAGTCTCCATGCCTGAATAGTCTCGGGTTTTCGCCCTTCCACCAAGCAACTGATAATAAAGATCAGTCCTTCTTTCTGTCGGCAAAACTTTCCAGCCAAGTACTTGCAGGCATAATAAAGACTGTGTGGAAGTCTAGGAATTTGTATTGTTCGTGCGATGTGATCAAGCAACCATAATCACTTCACGTCCTGTTTTACAGGCAGGGTGATGTAAACAGTGCCTTTTACTGTGAAAGCCAACCTTCATAGTACCATTCTTGGGTACATGTATTTCGTTTTTGTGTATTCCTTCTAGCTAGATTGTCTCAAGACCTAAACTTCAGGCCCTCTTACTTTTGAGCTTGATTTTAATATTGATCTAAACACACAGATTCCAGTACGTGCAGATAAAACTGCAGTAGGAATCAGGCATTATCTTTTAGTTTAAAAATGGGAAAAAGCTGTGTACAGTTCATCAAACAATTTTGAAAGATTGGAATTGAGATGTCGGTATTTTTCGACAAACCTAGCTTTTCCTACCCTGTAATTTACAATGTGGAATCCCCAATGAAAGACACATCCATCTATGGTGTAGATTTACATTCGTGACTTACATGCGTTGTGCCAAAAAGGAACAGATGTCAATCTCAAGATTCTATATTTTCATAAAGAGATGTCAGTTCTGATTGGAAAGCTTTTTACAGACTTGTAAGATAAACTCTAAATTTATGTGACACTGAGCAGGGAGAAGTCTCGTAAATGCTGTATATTTTCAAAAGTTGCATTGGATAGAGTATAATTCTGAGATACATGTATATACCAGGGCTTGTGAGGGGGACTTATACTACATAAAATGATTTGCACATTAATATTGTTTGTCTAGAAAGTTGATCATGCAAACCCGTATTTGAGTAATAAGTCTATACTGACAAATACACTATTGTACCTGTGAAGTATATATAAAACATTGTTTGTGCCTTAGGGTAACATTTTAAGGTTTTGTGTAAAATGAAGCATGTATTCCTTTGTACACTTCAATTGTTATGCACCAATGAACGTGTAGCTTTGAAAAAAGGTAATAATTATTTTTGGTGAACCTGAATTTGTTGGTTGTATGCATTTTGCTGTGTGACACTACACACCCCTCACTATGCATCAGAATCAATGCACAGACATGTTGTATTCTCACTTTCAGCTCTTCAGAAAATCCCTTTCGGACCTCCCATTCTGACTTTTTGCGACGTGAAGAAAAAGCTGATTGCTCTGCGTACATGTACACATGTACATCTCTTAATGAATAGCTATTTCTGTCTGGCTGTAATTTGTATGATTTGAATGCTTTCTTTCTCTGATTTCGTCTCATCTTAAAAGTGGTAAGAGCCACAGTGTTGACAGTACTTTATGGTAGATATGACTGTATTGATTCCTTTTGATAGGGAAAATTACTTAGTAATTCATTTGAAAACAACGAAATCTTGTGAGTCGAAATCAGGAGGCATATGGCTGTAAATAAAAGCCCAGTAAATGGGAAATCTGCGTCCGTGTCTTGTAAGTCAGTAGTTACATCAACTATAAAAGCTTCCGCTTTTTAAATTTTAAGTATACACCTGTACATGTATAATCTCTACACAAAATCAGATCTTTGACCAGAACAAACCTCGGTCTTCAAATTTTAATATTTCTTTAATTGTTTACCGGTACGTGCCGCAGGGGTTTAATAGTGCTAATAAAGTCCCACTTATTCATAAATTATAAATTACTCATTGAGAGAGGGTTTGCCTTACAGCATCTTACACGTATCATTCTTAATCCTAAAAATTGTCCAGTTTTAAACATTTCCCAGTTGCCCTTAAGCCTTTTCTTGTGTTGAGTGCACAGTTCAGGCTGCAAGAGAAATTTCTTGTGACAGATCATAATAGCAACTGATCTGTTATTTACAAGTATAGAACCTTGCATGATGAACTGACTTGATTCATACATAGCAGGTGATTGTGTTGTTACCACACACTATCCAAGTTACCGAGGAAAGACAATGTAAACACATGTAAACATTTCTGACAACTCATCTTTGCACTATGTAGCAACCAAAAATACCAAATATAATTAAATGTGAAATAAGCTGGGGGGTTGATTTGCTATTGTACACAAACTGAATGCCTACATGTACATCAAAACTATTACCGACCCAAGAACCATGTTACCCAATTTCTCAGTTATGAGACCGCGTAATCCCACCAATGTTCTGTGACATTCACTGCTTATGGTGCTTCTCCAAGTGGTCAATAATAATCGCCATCCCTCTGGCGTGTCTGATGACTGTGCGAACAGCTGGCGTGACCATTGATTGGGATTACAGAAGTGGCACTCGAGCAGGGTACCCATGCAATCAATCCCTCCCACAACTGGCTCCTTGATCAGCAATATTGGCCCACTACTGGTCAATATACAAATATTGCCTCATTGGAAGATATGCACGATAAATTAGTATGAATTGATACAAACCCACATTAGTTAAAAGGGCTATAAATTACTGGCACATTCTCAAATCTCTGAATAAAATGTAACACACATTTGTTGAAGGCACTTGGAAGTACATGTAGTTTTGACAATGAACAGTAGATGGTTTGCACATTGTTATTTCTACATCCACCATCTTGGGTGACGGAGCTACGTTAAGATACTCTCTCGTACTCTATGCAGCTTATATAATATATTATAAATAACATGAAAGCAGTACTAGCAAATCATGTCCTCTGATTCTTCAGGGACAAATACTGACAATGTTGGACTCTCTTTGTCTTCATTTCACTCCAAATCAATTCAAATCTAATTTTGATCACTCAAGTGCCCATGCGTCGTCACTGCAAATAAAACCCGGCCTACTCCAAGCCAATAATTTGTGAGCACTGCTACAATTACGGCAAGATCGCAATTTACCTGAAGGCAAATACAAACTATTACATGTATAACACAATCCCAGCAAAATTCTTCAAATGAGTCCAACTTTGCCATTTTCAATTTCTGTGTACTCGGTATGTGAAATGTAGTCCCTGATTCTCCAACAAAGCACCAAAAATAATGTATGATTTCCATACAACTCAACATTTCCAGCAGTGGTTGAAGATAAACATTACAGGGATCAGATATTTAAAAAAAACTGCTTTGAACACACAAGAAAGTACATGACTACATCATCCTGAGTAAAACTGCAAAAGGTACTCCATTGTTGAAGATGTGGCAACACAGAGTTGTCATCAACTCCATCAAAGATCAAGCCATGAGTCAAATCACTAAGATCAACTCCAATCAAATCAAGCCTACAGTGTGATGTGATGTGATACTTTTGATGATCTCTGGGGGCTTTAATTGACTTGCATTGATTTAAGAAGACGTTTGAATTCTGAAAACTGGTACTAGAGTTGTGATGGCTTGCAACTGACAGGATGCTTTGTGATATACTTCTGATTTGTTGTGACTTGTGATTGCCTTGTGATTATTTGTGATGAACTGAGATGACTTGTGATTGACTTGTGCTGAAATGTGATGACTTATGACTGTGATGAACTGAGATGACTTGTGATTGACTTGTGCTGATATGTGATGACTTATGACTGTGATGAACTGAGATGACTTGTGATTGACTTGTGTTGGCTTGTGATGATCTGTAATAACTTGTGATGATTTGCATTGATCTGTGATGACATGAGATAACTTTGTTACAACTCTGCTTTTAAAGACGGTGGTGCCATTTCCATCAGACAACCCATGAATGAGTGTGCTCCTTCAATATAAAGACATGTTCAAAATTAGTCACATGTGCTCTGTTTAAGGGAGCACTCCCTTCCTGTACAGCAAAACGTTTGGCAAAACTCCTTCATTCCCTCTTGACGCACGGAACAAAATAAATTCAATGGGTAAAAAGTTCAGGGCAAGTCCACGATTTTTTACCTGCTATGTCCCATACGTAGGTAACACAAGGTTTACTCCCAAAAACGTTCGTGGATTGCAATGGTTTTCGTTCAAATGGTGGTCTTCTGGATGGAGAAATGTACCCACAAGAATCAGAATTTTCACGGTAATACTGGACATTGTGAAGATGGGTGTAACTGAAGAAAGTGTGGCATTGTGTATTTGAAGAAAACGGAACCTTTTGTCAACATACAGGACGAACCCTTTTTAAACACCATTTGCGCTAGACAACACACACCTCACGAGATACATTACATCAAAGAATGGAACTACAATATATATATATACACTGACAAGCTCTGAACAGCATTTTCCTTTTACCATGGCAAGAAATAATACGTAGACTACATGGCAGTGTTTCTGAAAAATGTTACTTCCCAAGAAAAAGTTTTCAGTGATTAGTATTAAATCACAAACAAGTACCCGTAGCAAGCAAAATCTTTTTATTGAAATTTAAGTCCCTGATTCTTAATTCTCGAAATGTGTAATATAATGTATAAGCATGTATTCATACATGCACCTTATGCACTAAAAAATGACGCTTCATATCGCAAGAAGTTGCAAAATGGCCATTGTTAGACCACATGTGTCTAGACAAGAAAACAAAGGCTGTTCAGGGCATCGCTTTCATTTCCAGAACAGAGGACATTTTGTCACTTTCATTGGAACCCTTTCTATTTTGTGCACCCCCATAACCGAGCGTTAAAAAGTGAGGTGATCATGCACACCTGGAAAACATTTCAGTGTGAAACGCCAAATGGATTGGGGCGAACAGCTGCTGGTGGGCTGTATCCGCCCTGAGCTGAAGTGCACCCTCATTGGCAAAGAGAAGAGAGGCTAGACTGAGGTGTTTTGACCGCACTCATGCGGTCACCCAGTCTACATGTGAAAACCATGTCCTCACACAAATATTGGCCACACGAGCAGTACCAAGCACGCAGCATGGACAAACCTCTGTGTGTGCACATGCGGGGAGTGCCCCACCAAAGGCTAATCATTGTTTTACAAAAAAACCCACTTTCTCTTGTTTCTGCTAGGACCGGATCGATTCAACTTCAATTATTCCTCGATGTTCCCAACCTTGAAATCCAATACTCTCTCTCTGCTGAATGTAAGTTGAAGCTAATGACCTGAAGATACCCAGCACGGTAGTTGGTAAATATATATGAAAATTATAAACAAAATGCCCAGTGCAAAATAATTTACAGGTATATAAGACTGTATCCTATTATACAGATTCTACAATACTAGCTTGGGTTTGGACGTCACATGACTTCAATATATACTATACATCTAGCACCAAAAAGATTCTTCTTGTGCTAAATACATCAACCAGTGTTGTAGTCAAAACCACTTAAGACCTTCACAAGACCAGTACAAGACCAACATAAGACCTCAAGTCTGAAGTCAAGGCACAAGCTATTCAAATGAGCTGCAACAAAAGCATTCCTTTGTCATTGTTCACGCTGTTACTTGTGACTGGTCTTGTGATGGTCTCGACTACAACCCTGACATCAACAGAATAGAAACCACCTTTGGGGTGCTTGAAGATATAAACATGCTTTGAAGAAGTCCAATTCTTCCAGTAAATGTAATTGCATTAAATACCTGACCAAGGGACATAAAGACCACTGTAAACATGATTGTTCTTCACCTGTTATTTCTGCTACTGCTGGTTTCAGTTTGGAGGTAGTTTAACTTTAATAAATACAGCCAGCACCAATAAAGCTTTTCTACTAATCTTGTAAATATTTCCGTTTTGTACAATACATTTGTGGACACTTTACATGCCAGTACAATCCGAGACACTGATTTAGTCCATGATGTGAACACATAAGTCATACATACTATACGTTGTATCACACAGCAATGACATGACCGTTGCTGGGGTAAGTGTGAGACAGAACGGCGGTGTGTATGCAGTGGTCTATATACATGACCACACTGTCTCCCAGCCGAACCACAACCCTAGACAACCTTGGGTAAGGCTACAAAATCTACATACATGTATTTCACTATAAACACCGACAACAGAATGCATATTGTACTTTATCATGAAGTTGGTCTTATGAAAGAAGTCTTCATCCAATTTTCTGATGTTCCCAAGGCAAGACACCCTAAGGGTAGATTATAAGAAAGACGCAGCGTACACCCTTGTATTTTACTGAACCATGCAGCTAAGCTAAGGCAAGAGTAATGGTGCACATCTAAAGGTATCTACTTTATTTCAGTCTTTGCTCTCCACATTAAAAGTATGCTTTTCCATAGGTTAGTCGGGGGGGGAAGCTTGGATGGCAAAAATCGTTGTCTGCAAAGGAGGGCAGGGCAAGAACGCATTTCATTTCAGACTCAAACAAGTGATGTGTTGAAAACCACAGGAAAGGTGAACATCGGCACTGAAACGATGCCTGAAAGTCCTGATGGAATACATCACCTTGTGGAATTTTTTTTCTTGTCAGTGCTTGGGTATATGATGATTGAATTCAAAGGCCAATATGAATATTAACGACACTGGGGGGGGGGCTGTAAGGTGAATGATTACACACCAGGGATGCCTGGTTCCCATTCCTGCCCACAGCCTGAAACACAAGACGACTACTAAAGATGACTTACAGCATATCTTGTTAACTGAACTTGGCCCAACATTCCACCTGAAAAACCTTGAAATCGACCTTTTGTCTGGAAACCTGGCATCCTTGCTAGACTTTGCTCCATAGACGCAAGCTGTGGATGTGACCTTTGGTGTCATCAAGCAAGTTTGGCTGGAGAAAATCATGAAAGGATACCTTACCGCGAGTAGCTAGGAAGCAACTGCACCAGAGTGTCATTGATAACAAAAGAAAACATAATCCGAGGGCTTCAGTGGTGTGCACTTTGGACCAAGGCAGCAAACTGGCTGTCCTCTTTTGCAAAGAGATTCTGTGGTGTGTCGAACTCTGCAATACCGCCCTCGCTCAGGACCAAGATGCGGTCAGCGTCTAGGATGGTTGTCACACGGTGCTGCATCAACAATATGGGACAAACAGGGCATTTTTTGTTAACAAAATCTGGGAGCTTCTCCTAAGGGAAAAGAAAAGGGACAAACATCCACACCCACAGATTTGACGTTTGCAAAGACAGTCTTTAAATTTTACTCCAAACCGCCACAAATCAAAATGTCAGATCTTTAGCGACTTGAAAGGAATAAAGTGTACAAGTGCAGACTTGCCGGTGCCTAGCATGTGGCTTGTTGTCTGTTACTGCAGTACTGCATTTAGGCAATTGGAAGGTTTAAGAGTAACGGTATTGTTGTTGAGACTTCTTGAGCGTGGTATTGTGTCTGGTCTTGTGAAAAGTTCTGTGATGGTCTCCGAGACAACACTAGTCATAAGGCCATAAAAATGCAGAATAACTTTTCCGACCAGTAAACACATGGTGACGCAACAACAAAATTCTCTGTCAATGTGTAGGGGTTTATGAGTTATGTGATTTCCCTTTATGATTGTACAAGGTAGCATGACTTTGGATTGTAATGACCAAGTTACCAGGAACAAAATCTAGGATTAATCTTGTAGCTAACGAAGACGAATTTTCGGGTAGCCACTGGTGCATGCACACTTGTCCTCTCTCTCTCCACGTTTTTATGTGCAAAAGTTGAGAAACTTCTGAGCTCAAGTTTGCAGCGTTTTGAGGAGCTTTCCTCCTTACAGAACCATCAGTTTTTGGGCGTGATCTGTCCGCGGTCTATCTTGGAACAAATTAGTGCAGGGATGAGAGTTTGAAACTTTCCTTTCGAGAGAGTTTATTCGCCTTTTTTGATAAGGGCATGGTGTCTTTTAGTGCACACTGTGAATGCACTTGTTTATGCGGCGTCTGGTCATTGGTGGCACCGTTTCTGGGGTCCACTGCTGTCGCGGAAACCCAGGGTGAGAGAGGGCAACGTGATCTTACTTGTGGTCTGAGTGAGTTACACATGTTTTAAGATTTGGTGAATACATTGTAATAACATTCTATTTACCCACTGTAATATTGGAAGTTCTATGCAGAGGGAAGTTACTGACCTTGTATTACATTTCTCTGCATTAGCAGGGGATTTAACTGGATTTATCTGGCTTTTTCACCTCCATGATTTAACTGGATTTATTTGGAACTCTCTGGAATCTCAAGAATCAGGGATCATTAGGAATCATATAGGATTGGCCAGATTTTAATCTGGAGTTGTACCTACTACAATTGGGGTAAGCACTTATTTTTGGAATTTTAAATAATAAATCATAAATTGAAGCTGCAATTTCTGTGTCAGTGCACTGCTTTTATTTTGACCGACTGTCTGCCAATAAACAGGGTACACACCCAGCCCCGGCTTTGTAGCCAATGCACAAGCTACCCCGGGGAGCGCACCACTAGGCGTGCCCTTACAAATGCACTAGAGCATATCGTCAAGGCTGGGAAACATGCCTCATGTTGATGTATCTTTTTTTCTCCAGTAGAAAAGCTTGGTGGCGTCATCCACACAGATCAATTTCTGATTTAAAAACCTCAAGGTGTTGGGGACACCTCCCAAAAATGCAAGTTAGATGGCTCAGGATGTACTCACAGCTATCACAAGAACAGTGCGGTCACTGAACTCCTCGGCCAGGACTTTCTGTACAATGTCGTCCTGGAAATGGAAAAAGTCTTTCATCTGTCATCCAACACTGGACAATCCTGGAATTTCACAGCTCTGTCAACTATGGGATACTGTGCTGGCATTCACAGTTTTATGCTTGCCAGCTGATCTCAGATGATAAATTTCTGTGCGGTAAACTCCCGATTTACAGCAAAAGCTCATTGGCCAATTGACATTTCTGACCCAATGTTGGCAAGTACATGTATCAACAGAAATTGGTGGTGTTCGGGAATCAAGAACGTTATTTATGTAGAACAAGAATACCTGGGTATTTACAAAAGAAACCTTTTCCAAAATTCATAGAAAACATGAAATAGCATATAGGCGAAGCATGCATTCAAACTATTAACTCTATCATACCCAAGATGCCTATCGACAACCTGTCTACAAAAGTGTGAAATCTGTTCAGCACTCCATGTAGTCTGGTGTTTGTTTCAAAATTTCCAAACAGAAACTTTTCAAAATCTTTTTTGTTACTGTCTGATAAGTCACTCATTAACTTGTACAGTTTGTTATTAGTACCCGGTCCCAAAAAGTTGGATTCATTCCCTAATATCCACAGTCCGGTACTCAGGTATCCAGTTGCAAACTAGCCCCTTACAGAAATGTATCTTTAATGAGAAAGAGGGACTTTGGCATTTTGTCAACTTACCGTTTCCATGTCGATAGAGGCGGTGGCCTCATCCAGAATGAGGATCCGGGATTTCCTGAGGAAGGCCCGAGCCAGGCAGAACAGCTGACGCTGCCCCATGCTGAAGTTGTCTCCGCCCTCGGCAACCTGAGAGTCTTAACGTAAAAAAAAAAAAAAGTTGTCACCAAAGAGGGGAACACCGTGTTCGGCTCAAAACCACGCCAAGATGACAATACTTATTGAGCAGGAAATTCAGTGTACTGCCCTAACGTCTGCTTGTGTGTCAGAGTGGCGGTCTGCCTAGGTTTCACGTGTAGGTCCATAACGGGGATCACAGAGCAAAACTGGGTATTTTTCTCAAACAAGTACATTAAATTTCTCTTATTATAGACAAGGACAATTAGACAAAGAGGGTGCACTTCCACCAGAATCAGCTGTCAGTGTCACCTCTTCTGTGACGACTCTCATCAAAGCCTGTGAAGCATCTACATGAGAAAGTGATGGGGGGAAAACTTGTTCAAATGGGGACACCCCTCAGGACACAGGGAGAAAATCAACCAAAACTCTAGTTGCATACGGCTTAGGTCTGGAATGAATCCTGGACCACAGAGAGACAAGTGTTTTTACCCACTAGCCACCTGTGTCACCAAAAGTCTTCTTTTTTCTAAAGATTTGTGCAAGATCAACTACAAATAAAAGGAGGAAGGATAACAAAGAAAGACTTCTGCCGGTTAATTGGCTTTTCAAAAGACTTAACTCCAACACTGCAGGTTTCCTAAATACACCAAGACACCAGATACGTCCCCTAAATTGGATATGCCACCGAAACATCAAAAATTCAGCGTACCTAGGCCCGCGTCCAGCTCAGTCACCACTGTCTTGAGCTGGGCAATGTCCAGTGCCGTCCACAGTTCCTCCTCGCTGCATTTACCGTGAGGGTCCAGGTTGAACCTGGGACAAAGCAAACAGAATGGGCAGAGGCTACAATTATAGGGCACAGGTGGAAAGCATGTTGCCGGTTGCCAATTGGCATGTTGCCAATCCCTTCAATCAGGACCTCCTATTTCTGATATTTACACCTTTTTCTGATGGACATGTTGTTAAGTTTTGTACATAATTTCATTCAGAGATCTTCATCTAACCTCAGACCATAATGCTCTGTATTACTTAATGAAGGAAAAATCCAAAATTGCTTGGCAACATAAAAGTCAGGAAACATGCTGCCAAAAGGTACATGCAGAGCTCCTAGGCTGGCTAAGGGTAGGATAGGATGGGAGAAAGATACGGGGTGGCTGAACAGAGGAAAACTGGGCTGAATATTTCTTACCTGATGGAGCCACTGAACAGGATGGGGTCTTGAGGAATGATGGAAAGTTTCAGTCGAAGATGATCCAATGGTAAAGAGGCGATGTCAACACTGTCAATTAATATTTTACCTGGGAAAAATTTATGAAAAAAAACAGAAAAAACCCAAATCGGGCATTCCAATTGACTATTACATTTTGACCGAATCAGATATGTAAAATATTGAAAGTCCCCCCCCCCGAAAAACCAAATTTATGAAAAATGAAATGTGTCTCATTACAAATAAAATCACGTGTAAAAGTGTTGTTTGGACACCATGTGCCCAGGTTGCAGCTGAGTCTATCCCAAGTCCTCAAAAGTCCCTTAAAAAATCTGTCACAGCCTGAAGCCAAGTCACAAGCTATTCACATGCTATCAAATGAACTGTGACGAAAGCATCCCTTGGCCACTGTCCAACCATTATGGTGGGTCTTACGATGAGACTTGAGATGGACTCATCTGATACACAGTTTGTGACCCAAACCAGGCACTCTCCATTCAAAAGAAATCAATTCTCAATTCTCTCATCGTTGCAGAAACTGTCTGAATGACGGAATCACAATGTGGGAATCACAGATGAGGGAGCAACATCTGAGCATTTTCTGAATTTGTAACTGAGCTGCAATTGTGACTGACCTTTGAAAGTGTCAACGATTCTGAACAGGGCTAGCGTGAGGGAAGACTTGCCGCTTCCCGTCCGCCCACATATACCAATCTGGAATGGAAAGACAGTTAAAAAGGAAAGATTTATTTGAAAGCATGAGCGATAGTTATGACAATCCATGAAATAACTGACACTAAAGCCGAGCTTTTACAGATTTCACTAGGACCCCATAATACTCACAGAGCCCTACTACCAGAAAGATGATGCACACACAAAGAACCCACTGTTCTCTATATTTGCCGCAAATGCACAAACAAATGAAAAGCACTCCAACTCAATTTTGGAACCTTTGAAGATAGCTGCCTCAATTATGCAGAACAGCACGTTATAATTTTCTACAATTTTAACTAGTATTTAGAAAGTATCTAAAAGCAACTACATAATCTGTGGGTTTTGCTTGGATAAAGATATTAGGCAATGTTACTTTAATATCCTGGTGTAAACGGTAGTATATGAGTCACTGAGTCTACATGAAATGGCCTGTACAGACAGTCATGATATGACGTGTCACCCAATTGTGATTGAGATTTTGAGTCTCTAGCTGACACTCAATCACTATTTGAGCTAAACGTTAGGCCTCCAAAGATGGCCTCCAGTGACTTCAGCACTGGATCTTTAATGCAGTCTCTAGTCATAATGGAGGGTTTGCACAGCTGCCATCTTACAGGCCAGTGCTTTTGTTCCACAGGGTATGCACAAAGGAGGTTTCCCTGTAGAACAAAATAACTGCACTACAAGATGGCTACCATGCAAAGCCTCTATACAGATATCAGTGAATGAGTCATGGGAAGGTTCAGGAATCTACAGCAAACACAATCACGACAAGAATACCTTCTGGCCCGGCTGTATATCCAGAGAGATATTCTGAAGTACAGGTTCCAGTTTCTCGGCGTAGCGCACAGATATGTTATTGACCGAAACTGCTCCCCAGTCTGGCCACTCAGGCTTGGGCAATTTACCTAGGTGACAAAGCAATGCGGAAATGGGAGTTGGCATACGTGGTGCTGCACGTACTGCCACACTGCATGTACCATCACATGCCAATATACAAATATAACATGGTTTGAGGGTAGCTGATTGACGTCAGCTGCCTGAGGTATTGGAAATCGAGAAAGTAGTTCTTGAGGTGTAAATTTAACCTAACTACCATGTCACATTTCTTTTGCCATACCTCATACACTGATTTGTACCTTTGTAATTTTCTGTTGGGATTTCACTGTAGTACTTCATCCTTTCAATGGCGTTCATCTGCGTTTCGATCAGCGACGTGTGACGAATGAACCAATTCAGGTAATTGGCAGCCTGGAGACCAAAAAAGGAAGTTTGTTTTAGAGGTGTAGGTTCTATATTGGAAAAGTTCTCACAGTCTTCAATCCTTAACAAGTGGAAACACTGAGGAAAGTAAGCACTTAATCTTTGACAGATTTTGTCAAATTATTTGCAAATTGTTTTCAGCCCTGGTAGCATATCTACCGTAACAAACACGAAGTGTACTTCAAAAGTACCTTCAAGATTTTATGTAGCAAGTTTTAGCACAAACTTTTAACGGAATGTCGTCTGCACCCCAAATTTTAACATTTAAGTTGCCAGCATCTTCTTTTGGAGACATTTTTTTTCAAAAACTCATCATCACAGAGTTTTTACTTTATTGAGCTTTAACAAACTATAACAAGCTACAACGTTTGTCTTAGTGAATTTTATCTCAGTTGATGGAACAATTTCATACACTGTTTATAGAATCTACAAAAATAAATGAAAATATACGACATACAAAAATTTACAACCAAATGGTGGACTGGGCACTGTAACTTAATTGTGACCAAGACCTGCACGGATAAAAAAATCATGACAAAGTATATATTAACTTGCAAAAACACATTTTGTTTCCAAGTACAGAGATGATGGCTTGTGGGTCACTTACTGCCAATGCATATGCCAAGGCAAGTCCCACATAGCTGGGTTCAAGTTCGGAGGTCACTGACACAGTGAGTGAAGTCAGACCAGCTAGAAAAACACACAGGTTCCCCACGGCATCCTGAAAAGATGCAGCAAGAAAAAAATGCGGCGTAATTGGGTCAGTGTTCTAATTGGGTACAGCAAAAGTTTACCTATTGCACAACAAATGTTCAGAAAAACAACATCAATTTATGGGGTTTCTAAAAGGATTGAAATATTGTGGAAAAGGGTAAAAGTACTAACCAAGCGTACTCCTAGCCAGCGATTGCAGGTATTTGCATAGAGGACAGCTATGGTGTTCTGATCGATAGCATCTAAGAGATAGTTCTTGAACCTCTTCTCATCTCTGTGGGTAAGAAAGGAGGAAAAAATTGAGCAAAGTTAATTGTACAAGAGGTTTGATTAATGAACTTGGAGTGGACCAAGTCTATCAACAATGCTATTTGGGATTGGTGTGGCATTTGGAAAATTTAATCGGTAGATAACAAGATATCAAATGGAAGAAGTCTGCAGATTTCACTTTACTGGCATCATACAACGGACAGCTGAATAATGCTTGAATAAATCTACATCACCTTACTGGTGAGCTGCAGATCATGTGACCTGAAATAGCACCGTGAAGGAGCTCATTTCGGTCAAATGGAAATACACACCACAGCTACAGCAGACAGCTAACGATAAACACAGAGCACTGGTCATTCTTAAAACTAACGCACACAAACATTTCTCTACTCGTAAGAGATGCTGATGCACCTGCTTTTAAAGAAACAAATTGAGTCTTCTGTCAAATGATTGGGGAAAGTTAGAAGGAACTCAGGAACATCTGCTGAAGCATGAATTGATTCAGAATGTGACAACATTGTTATTCAATCTGTCATCAAATGAAATCATTCTCATCACTGCGCTCGTGAATATTCATTATTTGTATGACCACAGAGCCACCAACCTGTATGCACGGATGGTTGGCAGTCCGGACAAACTCTCTGAAAAATGAGCGTAGATTGGTGACTTGCTGATGCTGTCCAGTCGCTGAAGTTCCCTGGAATCAAGTGGAAATATATTTCAGTGAACTGCCTCCCATTGAGGTGTTCTATTTCGGTGACCGAGGCACCTGAAAAATGAGCCTTACTTTGAGTACACTCTGCTAGGACAAGTCAACCTTGGGGATGAGTCATTTCAAATAACTCAATACCCAAATATTTCAATTTGATCCATGTTTAAAGGGGCTATGATGTGACTTTTACTTAGAAGCATTTCTGAGTTATACGCAATTGTCTTCTCCTCTTAAATACGAGAAACCTCTCTGAGGAATCTTCTTGGCAGTTCTCAAAAGTGCACTTGATGACCTTCCTATTGTCCACACATTTTCTGACAAATGAGGGCCCTGTTGCTGTGAGGTGATTACAGGAAGACAACTGTTCATTTCAGGGATTTTTCTGTTCAACCCAAAATATGCTTGTTGAAAATATTTGTGAGAAATCCTTTCTCATTGGTCCACTGTCAGGAACTGAAACAACTGATCACAGAAGAGAACCAGTTTTACAACCACAAATTATCCAAAAATCCAGAAAACTTTAGAGCAGAAGTAGCTGTAACACTGAGTTTTCACCTTGGATGACATCACACTTTTGCTTTATATGCATATTCCCATTAACGCAAAAAATCAAACAGGCGCTCAACTGAACTTAAACATGTAACAAACATGGGACACATAGGTACATTTAAAGGAACTGCTTGGAAAAAAAATTACCCGATATTGGTCTTTAAACTGGTAATTTCAGGTGAAAGTAACACTGCCTCCAATAAATATATGAATAGTCTGGTTAGCATTCCCCTCATTGTGGTTCGGACAGTGGGGTGGGGACCAGTCATGATGAAATCATGATGTGAAATGCACAAGGATGAGGGCAACATGTAAACCAGTCATGTGATCCTTTTGGGCCAATGGAAATGCAGACTCCAAGACAGGGGATATAACAAACACATTCACATTGTGTAACCTGCCTGGAGGTTGTGATGAAGTAGCGCTGCAGGATGAAATAGCAGATGAAGACTGGCAACATGATGACGATGAAGATGGGGCTGACTATGCTGTTGACGATGATCGCTGTCAGACACCTGAAAGTGGACTCCAGGAAGAACCAGACATTGTTGATCAAGGCCTTGGACAAGAAAAGTAAAGAAAAAAAAAGAAATCATTCGCTGCCTTTACAGCTGCAGTGAATTCTTCGAATCTATCTATTTCTAAATAGCTATGACTTACTCTTACAACCTGTGATGTCTATTCCATCATTAGTATGATTGTTATTATGAAGTATTTCTGGTATTTGAAACCAAGGATTCCCGGAGAGCACTCTGGACATTCTAGCTTGTAAGACGAGAGAAACTGTAGAGAGGAGCTTATGAGAAGCTGTAACAATTTTAGAGGAGGGGGGAACCCATAGAATATGTGCTCCAGGTCGTGCGACTGGAAACCCAATCCACAAGTGGAAAGAACCATCATAACGCACACCTGACTGCCAAGGTGAGTCGTGGCAACATCCCTCCCCTGAAACCGAAAATAAACCCCTCACCGCATCGACGACATTGGTGTCCCCTGAGAAACGATTCAGGATCCGGCCCACCGGCGTGGTGTCAAAGAAGCGCATGGGGGCCTTAGAGATGACGCGGAGCATGCCCGTGTGCAGGTGCTTGGCAGCCACCATGCCTGATAGGAAGAGCATCAGCGTGGCGATGAAGGACACCAGGGAGGCAGCGAGAATCATGCTCGTGTAGCTGTAGACGTAGAACTGCTGCAGGCTTTGGCTCTCTTCCTGTAAACCAAGACAAGCACAACTTGGGAGTTACGGCCAAGCAAAAGAATAGTTGTTTCCTGTAACACTCCAAAAAAAAATAGAGTTGGTAAGTGATTAAAATTTGTTTAATTGTTACCTTAGAATAAGATGGTGATCAATTAATGCGTGTGGCACGGTAGATTTTGATTCACAAGGCTCATTTGAACAGTTAGTGGACCATATTTCTTGCCAGGGCCTTGCAGTGTTAACACTCTGGGGCATGCGAATGATAATGACCTTAGCGACCACAAGTAGTGCACAGTAGCCAAATTCAATTTCAATACGCAGTCTGCCTCCACAGACTTCAGTGTGCAGGCGTGGCATGCACAGTGTGGACCTCTGCACAAAAGAAGTCCACATAATGTTGGGTGCGATGGCATTGTGTGGACTTGCACATATCCACACAATGTTTTCCCCTCTCTGACAAAAAGTTTCAGAGGCATTTGGGGTCAAGGTCATCTGTGGCAAAATGAAGAGGAACAGTCCAGGGAATCATCATAAAAAATCCAGCTTGAAGGAGTTGTCCTAGTTAGAGAAAAAGGAACATTTTCCTCAAGTTTCCTTAACCACGGGAGAACAAAGTAATGTCCACACTTTGTATGTAAAACTGTATGGGTGACAGTGAGTTTGTTTCTGCTTTCCGCGGACCCGGAACAATAGAGGA
>NW_019091367.1:723497-744319 GCF_001949145.1 Acanthaster planci
ACAAAACATATGGGTGGTCTTCTAAAAAAGTTAAAGTACAAACAAAAGAGGAACAATAGGGGGTCCCCAGTTGCAGGCAAATACACACTTTCTTGTGTGTGTGTAGAAAACAAGTGACGGACTAGGGTGGTCAGATGTCAGCCATCGGTGAGTTGAGGCACTCTGAACATTGTAACCCATCAGCCAAGCTCGTATTAAATACAGATAGCCAGATGGCATTTGGACATCCTCCAATGCAAAGTGGTTAAGACTGAGTGACTTCTGATGGATGTGTGAAAATTTTTTAAAGATTTGGGAAGTTGGGATGGACTCGACTACATTTCGAAGACTGGGCCAGTGGATGTACATTTTTCAGATCAAAAAAGAAAAAAAAAACATGCAGGGTTTGGTTTTGGAAGTGAGATCTGAATGATCCAGCCTGCACACCTCAGTGACATTATCCAGGGCCATTCTTTTGCCGGCCTCCGACCAGCGGGACAGCCAAAAGTCGGTGGCCACCATCAGGCCGTGCTGGAGGAGGGTCAGCGCCATGACGGAGCAGGCCAGCGGGTACTTCATGGCCCGCAGATAGAAGACGATCACCGTCCAGGAGATGGTGCCTGTGTTGCGTTCCTCCTTCTCGATCAACCGGCCTTCCTCCTCTGACACATTGCCTGACGGGTTCAGAAAATAATGGACAAAATAAAACTATTCATTAATGAGACTGTGCATGCCCACAGAAAGATCGGTCTATCTTTACTTTTTCACATGATGTAACACGACAGACAAAGACATTTCAGGAAGCATACAATGTTCTTGGAGGTGCACGCATTTTCGACTCTGTGTATTTCTATTGGCAGTTTCATGTACCCCAGACTGTTGAGAGACTTTGAAGGTGTGTGCTACCGTGCACATCTGTGTAAATTGGTTGCTGACCGTCAAAAAATTATGTGACTGAAAATCCTATCAAGCAGATAAATGTAAGCAGATAAATGTATTTTCATAACAGGTTTTCATAATGGGTGTTTTATATATACATAGCACTGTATACTCAATGTTCCCTTGCCTGAGAGCTTGTGAAACTTCACAAGCTTACAGGGGTGGGACTCGAACCCATAACCTCCTGCTTACTAGTGCCCACTGTGCCTGGTGGAAAATCCAGCCCTGCGTTTGTGCACATTCAATTGAAAATTGACTCCATGCACTCCACTTGTTTCAATGTGCAGTAACTATACAACCTTCCAATTCCCTATAGTAATGGACACACAGCGGTATCTACAGTTCCTACAAGCGACCCACACTGTGTTGGACAGAAACCCCCCCCCAAGAAAGCAAGATCTACCTCTTTCTTCCTCTTTCTTTTTCTCCTCCACCAGCTTCAGCAGCATCTGCCGCTCCTTCTCTGCCTCCTCATCCCCTGTCTCTGCCTCCGACCTGCTGGCGGCCTCGGCCAGGTGCCTGGAGGTGATCTGGAGATCGGGGTCTGCCACCCAGACCTCGTTGGGCGTGCCCTGGAGGCTGACGCGCCCATCCTTCATTACCAAGACCTAGCAAAAGGTGACAAATTATGCATTCTTTTTTTAAGAAGTAAAAATGGGTACAACCAGCAAAAGCATGACCCTCAATACGGGCGATTTACGGGTGATTGCTGCAGATTGCTTTATTTTTGAGAGTTTCAAGCAATTCGTCTAGGGGGCTAGGATGAATATGGCTGTTTCACAATAGTGTGCAATCAAGAGTTTGCAACGCATTGGCCAATCACAACGCGCGAATTGTCGACCCTTTCCAAACGCACATTTGGTCAACAGATTTCGTGCGTTGTGATTGGCCAATGCACTGCAAACTCTTGATGGCGCACTATAGTGAAACGGCCATATTCATCCTAGCCCCCTAGACGACTTTGCTTGAAACCCTCAAAAATAAAGCAACGTGAAGCAATCCAGTGGCACATTCTCTTAAGGAAAAATGACATTCTCCGGCCGTTGGCCACAAGTGAAAAGACTCTGCTAAAAATTTTTCTACGCCATGTTAGGGACTGACCACACCCTTTTTATTACCTGACCAATAACTGTTGTGCTACCCGGTAAACAGCCGTATTGTTGACGGACGCTGATGAGCACTACTACTGGTGTGCAAACACTCACGAAGTGTCCCTCGCATGACAAGACTGTCTACTTGTTCGTGCGCAGTGAGTTGAAAGTAAATCAAGTACGCTCGGGGCCACAGCATCGGTGCACAGACAAATATTATGTGTTTGCGTGTTTTTCTTCCTTCACTCGCTGACAGGTTCCCATGCAGCGCTATCTGATATCTGCGTTTCCTGTATGGGGAGCGTTAATGCCTACCTTGTGGGCGTATTTCATGTACTGCAGCTGATGCGTGACGAGGACCACTGTGCGCTTGCCACCCAGCAGCAGGTCAACGATGCCGTCTTGGAAGAGCTGACTCCCAACGTGGACATCAAGAGCCGACAGGGGATCATCCTGGAAGGAAACAACGGCAAAAATCTTGAAGTCAGAAGATTATCTTTTCTTTTTGTTATAGGGTTTATTCTTACTACGTCACAATCCCATTTTAGCTTGCAAGTGGCTGGTAAAACTATAGCCAAACATCAGTACAAAAAAGTAAAGGAAAAAATACCACTAGTTAACATTCAATGAGAAAGTAACAACTCTTTTAAAGGGGTGGAGCAAATGTAAACTTTTAAGGGAAAATCTGGCACCAAGCAAGGGTAATACTTGTAACTTTTGGCCACCCATATAAATAGTAGGCAATGTGGGAGCGGTCTATTCGAAAGGGCTAATTTCATAAAGCTCGCAAGAACAATCACTCTCCTAGAACATGGGCTTAGCAACTTTTCTTGCATGCTTAGCTAACTTGTTTAGCAAAAGCAGGTTACCAGCCAAACGTCATGTGGTACCCAACTCTTGTATCCACAGTCACACCTCTTTTCCAGCATGGCAACCTGACTGTGGCTGTACATGGTCCTGGCTACGTGGACTTGCTGCTTACCACATCTGCTTCGTAAATCTATTCTTTACCCACATGACTCTTTACCAATATGACAAGGTCGTTGTGGCTGTACATGGCCCTGGCTACGCTGACTCGTTGCTTCTGCCCTCCACTCAGATTGATTCCCTTCTCTCCAATCTCCGTCTGATCCCTGGCAGGCAGGATGTCGATGTCTGGCTGCAGGGAGCAGGCCGACACTACCGCCTGGTATCTGAGAAACAAATCGCACAACACAATCCAATTGAATCCAGAGTTGCGGTCTCAGTTGGAGTTCGACCTTAGGACCTCTGAACTGATTGCAACTTGCTTGTCCCTCCAGCCAACCTTCCACTTAAGTTGAGAGATAAAAATGATGCTGCTAACCAAAGACACAAACCAGCATCTGGTTACAGCCTGTCCATGAATGCTGAAGCAGAATATAACAATTTCTCTTCAAGCAAACTTGAATTCTCAATTCTGATTGGTCGATCCATGGCAAACTACAATGTGATATATAACTGTACTGCACGGTTCATATCAAACTCCAAGTAATGCATTATTCCAACTCAACAGACTGCGCCAGTTTTGTGCTAAAAACAAAACGCATAACTGCAAAATTTACTTTAAATTCAAAGGTGGCATGTTTTCTAAAGACAGGCCCCTATAAGATCTCTTACTGCCCCTCAAGCTCTCTTGAAGATGAATTCCTCATAACGTTCAGGCTTGTGGAACACGAGATAATGTAGGGAATCTGCGTACCGTATATCACAAGGTCAGAGGTCGAGTGGTAAATAGGACATAGATGCACTACACTATTCTGTGTTCCATTTGCGCTCTTGTGGTAACTAATAATATTGTTAGTTGTGCATCAAAGTGCATATCGGACAATTTTAGAGCACCATGATGGGATATACCATCCATACACACCATCACGAGAGGCAGTTTTAATAAATAAACACAAACAAGTGGCACATATAAAAGATGTTGATGATTCTCACGGACTTTTCAACCCTTGCATCGAAAGCCAGAAAGATATACAAGCTTCGAAAGCTAACGGAAACCACTTCACTTAAAGTTGCCAACTGTTTGAGAAAGATGCAGGCCCCGTGACTCTGTGTGGTGTTCAACTGTTACAAATCAAATCCCGTAATTTCAGCCTATGCGGTTTTCTTTTTTGAGTACAAGGGGCAATCCAAAAAGGGAAGGGCTCCACTCATGCTCAGGTTACTTGTCTTCTTCAAACTCTTGGCCAAACAGAATGTTGTCCCTGAGTGACGCGTTCAGGAGCCACGCCCGTTGGGCGGAGTACGCGATCCCTCTCCGTTTCCTGTTCACAAAAACAAAACAGGGGAAGTCACGCTGTGTAGGATGCAGGAACGCTCCTGGCTGAAATCTTTTGGGAGTGAAAGTCAGTCATTCAATTCTCTCAGGGTCTACTGTAGGCTGCATCTGAATAACTTAGCTAGGTTGGAAATAACACGTGTGGCTATAAAAGCCACAAGTAGCCGCTACAGCCACTTTCCATAGACTGGAGTGTAACTGTTAGCCGTAGCCAAGAAATTCGGATCCCCACCTCAGTCTCATTTTTTGAGCAAACCCTTTCCGTATGGTTAAAGTTAATCAAATCTTTGATTCATTGTGCAAATGCTGGCTCATAGGACATGGCATTATGCTGTCCCTGCTTAAATCACAATAAGTGTTGGGCTTATTCAGTTCTAAAGCTGTAGCCACATCTACTGTCTAGAGCTAAGTCTTCACTCCAATGGAAATATGCAGAGATGCACTGACAACAGGCAAGCCGTAGCTCTAGATGCTCGTTTTGGACACAGCCTAAGACTGTGTTTGAAAGTTATGACTAGGGCTAGAAAAACACCCTGACCCTATGGAAGTAACTGGCTAAAAGCTGTAGCCACTTTATAGCCAGTAGATTTGGACATGGCTATGAGAAGTGAAGATTTGTGAGCTAAGCGTACCTGTTGAACTGGACATAGCCAGACGTGGTGTGCATCTCACCCAGTATGGCGGACAGCAAGGAAGACTTGCCCATGCCGACCTGGCCGACTATCATAGTCAAGGACCCTGTACCGTGAAGGGAGTAAGTATACACCAAATAACACCATAATTCGCACTGATGAGAATATCAGGGATTTGGGACACTACTACTACTAGTCGACTGCCGAGAATTCCGTCAAAACGTTCCATCAAGTAGCTCCATCTTGTGCGGCCTCCAAGATCTCATTAGATGTAAGAGTTATGACTTTGGAAACAGTCCAGCCTTGCGCTGTGGGTACATCAAAGTGGGTCTGCCTTTCCTACGATGAACATCGTTGATTGAGGGACTGCAGGTTGGCCAGGACATGTTTTGGTTTCCTCAACAAAGGACTCTGCCCCTTACGCTGCCGTTGGCAGATGGTGAAATAAAAGGCAGATGGTGAAATAAAAGGGCTACCGGTCCATTACATCACAGATAACTGGTCAACACTTGTATGACAGCTTGGACGACAACCCAAGAATTGTCTGACTTTGACCGCATGTGTTCATCTGATTAGTGAATTTACCTCTTTTGTCAACAGGCAACAACTTTGTACTTCCAAAGGGGTTTGAACAAACACTGAAGGTTGCCCTAGGCATTTTAAGTGTCTTCTCTTAGGTTTTTGTGTCATGCAATGAAGAACGTGGCGTGGTACGGGTCATGTGCATGCCAACAACTACAATATCTACGTAAGTGTACAGGAACTGTCTGTCTTGTCTATTTCTACCCTGGTCATACCCTAGTTGGTACATTCAATCCTACACCCTGTCGAGCATCAAGTGATCCTAACAATTCTCCAATTGACCCACACGGTGTACAAGAATACTGAGATCTGACGAAACATTTTCATTTCACCGTTATGTGAGCCATACCTGCGGGAAACTCGACGTCGATGTCGGATAACATGCTTGCCCTTGAGTCTGGATCCCAGGAAAAGCTGCCATTCTTAATCTGGAAAGTAGAAGAATATCAATTGTGTTAGCCGATAAATACTCAGCGTTCTTTCACCTTTCAGTTTGAGTTTTACTCTGACTGAAATAAAATTTCACATTACGGAGAGTCAACGAAACCTGTCAGTGTTGTAGACAAGACCAGCCGTAAGATCAGCAGGAGGTAACAAGGTGAATGACAAAAACCCCCTTTTTTGTTGAGGATCATTTGAATAGCTTTTGGCTTGAACTCATATTGGAGGTCTTGTGTTGGCCTCGTGTTGGTCTTGTAAATGGTCTTGTGGAGTCTTGCTAAAGTGCACCATGGGGTCCTCACTACAACACTTTGTATCCAGCAATGGATTGGTCACATTCTAGATATTAGATAAAAACTCCAAGAAATGGGCACAAAATATCAAACAGCGGGACTTGTAATAAAAACCCAATCTGACACTCTGCCCAACCTTGATGGCGACATCATCTGGCAGCGCTGGCCGGACGGCATCTGTAGTTTCCTCTGGTTCGGACGTCAGTGCCACATAATCTGTGCCGTCCCTCGGAATGACCCCTACGGGGTCTGTTCTGCTATTCGCTGCCTCCCCCTCCAGGCTGGGAATTCTGTGAAACTTGGCCTTGCCATGTGTCCCCACTTGTATTTCAACCTCAGGAAGCTGAAGGAAAGAAGTATTATCGAGTGAGTAACCATTTCGGCAAACACTAATCAAAATATCAAGAGAGAAAGAAGGAAAGGGGTTTGTTTACCAAAGTGTAGGAGAATATCCCTCAAGTGATACACAAGCATTTCCCAAAACCTCAGTTATGATCCATTAACAAGCACCACAAGACTCAAACATAACATCTCATCCATCGCAAGACTAGACACCAAAACAGTCGTAAGACTAGTCACATGACCAGTCACGCGAAACAGGGTGACACAGTGATGGGTCTTGAGAGATCTCGACCTCAACACTGCCGACCAGATGCTTAGAAGCTACCTAGAGCACACTACCAGTTACAGGCATTGATGGGGTTGAATTCTTCACAAGAGTTTGAAGACAGCTGAAGTAGAGATTGCTTCCGACTTAAAAACATACCTCCCTATATACTGCTCCACCGTGCAAAACCCCAAGTAACAATGCCGGGGAGCCTGTTTTCGGGTACCTTGGGTTTGTATGCATAGCCGGGGTGCCCGAAATCGGACAAAAGAGCTTGGGTTAGGGTTAGAACAAAAAGACGCAAAAAGCTTGGAACAAAAGACAGGGCTGCTGGGAATTGGCAACATTTCTTCAGTTGTCAAAAGTGGAGGAAATCTGTTATTGTTTTGAAAGATTATACCACTGTTTGTGGCATTTAGCACGAGCGGATTACCACCGGGGACAAAAGCGCTCCAGCAATCCAGAGATGAGCGATACAATACCACTGCACGCTAATCTGGCCCCTATTGAAAAGACTCAGCAGCACACTGTGCCAGTTTTGGGAACAAAAGAAAATTAGACCGTGCAATCTGGGCTCTTTTTACAAGGCGGCAGGCCTGGCTGAAATACTCTGGCATCAATAGATTTTGTCTGTACGATTAGAGTAGCCACCAGAGAAACACTCCCTGGGGTTTAGGGGTTCAGGAAAAAAGATAAGAATTTTTGAAGATTTTTGAAAATCAAAGATATTGAAAAATTGCCCTTATGTAGGGATTGCATTTTTAAAAACACCCGGCAGGAAATGGTTAACACTATTATCGCAAGCAGTTTACAACTACATTCACTACAAAAGTGGGCGACCAATAACAAAGGAACATTCCTGTCATGAGTGAATGGCATGTGGTTTACACAAAAACTAGAGTACCTGTAACATACTTGAGAAGACTTCGGAGTATATGTGAAGAAATTGTGACGTTATAAGTCCTCAGAACTCCAACACTGCATCCAACTTTCTATGATTCTATGATTCAAATATAATTTCCAGGGCCAGCCTGTAATAGCCATTGGACACTTGAGTACCTCTGAGACAAGTGTCATTGCTTATAAAACCCTCATGAAGTAATTGACTAAAACACCAGTGATGGTTTTTAAAAACACATTCCTCGATGTCTTCACTGACTGTCTTACGTCGTTGTGGTTTAGGATCTCTGTTTCTTTCTCTGGGTCGAAGGTGCTGTCTCCGTCCTCCTCCAAAAAGAAGTCTCCGCCCCCTTCCTCCCTCTCGATCTCCCTGGCAGTGAAGAACTTGTTGAGCCTCTGCACGCTGACATGATTGTTGATGATGTACCGGATCATCATGGCAAACACTGGTGAGAACAGGAAGATACAAAAATCAATCAAAGCACGTTTACCTCAAAAATAAAAAAGCATGACGAGTTAACTGAAAGTACCAGACTTGGACTGCAAGACGAAAGATCTGACAAAACCATCTCCTGAAAAAGTGGAATACCTCATTCAGCTGACATCTTCAGAAGTCTAAATGATGACGATAAAAATGATACTGTAAAATCAAATTTGGCCTTGATGTTGAGTTTCTTCCGAAAAAATCTTCCGAAAACCTCCCGATGGATTTTTGACGAACTTGGACAGGTGGGACTTACTCCTGACTGGGAACCTGAGCTGATTGACGATGGTGAGGGTTGTGAAGGCTATGGCTGGCGTCAGTGAGGATCCAGTGAAAGACATGAAGAGAAGAAAGCTCTGAAGAATTGAGAAGAAAAAGCTGAACACTTAACAACGCCAAACTAGCAACACTGTTTACAATTAGTACAATGTGCTTCTTGCCAATTCTTTAGCCAGGTTGACTAGACGCAGTCAAATGTGATTCAATCATATTAGAGGCAATTGGACAACATTTACACTGAGAATGAACTTTGCGTGTCAACTACACGCTGTATTACTCGTTCAGTTTTTGAAGTACAGTGCTCAGTCCGACAATATACTCAACAATCCCTCATCAGGCTACAAAACTGGAAGTTGCAAACCTTGGGAAATGCAACCCATCTCATAATCACAGTTGACACCGATTTACGTTTAGTAGAGACCTCACTGTCAGTTAACGTGTGTGTTTCTGGTTTAGAAACCCCAGCATGTTTCAAGCTGGAGGCTTTTTTTCCATTCCAAAAAACTGCAGGATGGGAGAAACCTTGACTGAAATGACGGCAAAAACTCACGGGATTGGAAAACTCGGCCACTGTTTCCAACAGTGTACGCTGGACCACAAAGGTGATCTAGTTTTACTAACTTTGGTTTACAGCCTAAAAACGTCCTCCTGTGTTCAAAAATACTGCAGAAATTTGTGGTCTTGAGTGACTCTTGACTCTGTGAAAGAATTGCCTCCAAGAGGCTGCCTGATGTACGTCTAATAGCATAAAAGTCAATTCATATCTCCAAAAGCTCGCAGTTTATTCACAAATGGAATCCCTGCACAAGTCACTTAAACCTGACAACGGTAAGAAATGTGCTGATTTATAATGATTAATATTTGTTTTTAAACCATATAATTTATTATGATTTATAATCTCAATAACAATGCAAGGACCAGCCCCAACTTGCCAAACTTACCAAGAGGGTGACAAATGCAGGAACAAAGTAGCTCGTCAGAACTGTTGGTAGCCAAAAGAGGAACATTTATTCACTTCTCCAAAGATTCAAGGCGGCCATGATTGGAAATTGAGTGTTTTAGGTGACGCTACTTATTTAACCTATTCAGTCCACAGTACCTTGGTGCTAAGGCTTAAGCCTTACACAGCTACCTTGAATGCCAGTAAACTTGGATGTTGGGAAAGGACTTGACATGAGCAGGCAGTCGGAAGAATTACTTCTTTGGTGTAGTGTGGCGGAGGCCCAACCATAATTGAAATGTTTACGGCCCACAGAAAGCAACTCCAACCTCCAGCACAAGCAAACTCAAGAACGAGACCAAACGGGCCCCTTTTACGGCAAATGCCGTCACAACTACTGACATCTCAGATGCTGGGGGGGGGAGCACTATCGCTAAGACATTCAAAGGTGGCCTCTAGGTTTGGACCGCATGTTCGACTCACTCGCGATGCAGTAGAAGATGACGGCTTTCATCAGCTTCCTAATCTCCCTGCGCCGCACGCTGGCGATGGCGCTGCAAAAGATGTTCTCCCAACCATACAGCTTAATGAGCTTCATCCCCTGCAGCATCTCGTGGGTCTGCTTCAGCCGCTCGTCTGAAATTTTCTAACCCCCCCCCAAAAAAAGAACAGAATCAGGTTTTATGATTTCATGAAAGGCAAGTCAAGTAGAACTGTTACATTTCCTCAACTTCAACTCCTGAGGCCGGGTTCGAATCCTGCCTAGAGCAACACGTGGATTGGAATTTAAGTCTCTGGATGATTTGGCGAGGTCTCTCCTGAAAAATAAATCTGGGTTTTTCCTACCACCTCTAACATTGAACATCTCTTCATGATCTTCTTCCAAGGGCCGCTAGAAAGAACAGCTCATGAGCATTCCGATAAAGCCACCCTCGTTAAATGAATCAATAATAAGAAAAGAAGAAGACTATCATTTGCTCGGTTCCCCTGTGACGGGTTCGGGAAAATTGTACTAAATTAGTACCAGCACTGCCTTCATCCACAGTCCTTGAGCAAACCTGCTCTTATCCATGTGACTCTGAGGTTTCTGAACGCCTGTGAAAAACAGACATTTGAATCTGTGATTGGTTTCCAAAAGTCTCCACAGATGTTGTCGCTAGGCAACATTGCCATGGAGTCTATGTGTCAATGGCCCTTTATGATTCAGGGTTCTTACCAGCGCATGTTTTTGGACTCTGGCCTGGATCTGGGCCAGCTTGTACTGGATTGGGATAGCAACGATGAAGCACAGCGACGCTATGAGGGCGGCCACGCCCAGAAGGTGGACCATCATGGCCATCAACACGGTGATCTGTCGGGAGTAACACCACAGATTGCAAAAAGACAAAAGTTCAAGAACTATATGACAGACTCTTCGCACGATATCATAATCAGTGAGATATTAATGCAAATGGATGACGGCACTTTGAAGGATTTTACATGAAAACACCATGTGGACGTGTGAAAAGTCACACAGCAATTAATTATGCCTTCTCTACGCCATGTACACTCATAATCAGTTGCACATGAAATGCCAGCATAACAAAATCCAGAGCTGTAAGATTTTAGGGCAATGACTTGACTTGAGTCTTAAACTCAAGTGGCAGTTTTTGGAAGCTCACCTTGACTCAGAGCCATAAACGGGGGACCGAATTGACGAAAGGCACTGCAAGACTTGACTCGCCTTGCGACAAAAAATTCAGCCATATGGCGCAACACTGCTCAACCTTTATAACAAGGTTTGTAAGTACAGTTTGACAAAGTTTAACGTATACGCCAGGATGGAGAGGAAACAGTAAACCCAATAAATGACTCTCTCGTCTCTGGTGTTGATTGGTTCAATAGCATTCAAACAGCTGTGACTCAAAATAACTCAAGCATACATTTGAATTGATCCGATCCACACCATGACTCTCTTTGGAATATGACTCCACTTGAGTCACTTCCTTGACTGGATGACGAGTAAAATCCAATGACTCATTACAACTCAAACACGAGCTAAGGAATATGAGCGCTAAGAAGCCCACTCACCATGATGGGCAAGGAGTAGGCGTATTGTCCATACTGGTAGAACATCATGAGGTTCAAGGAGTCGACGGACATCAAGTTGGTGATCTGCCCGGTAGTCATGGCTCCGCTGGTGACCGTCCAGCTAGACAGACGCAGGGACTTGTTGTACACAGCAGCCTAGAGAGAAAGGACAAAGCCAATTCTTCAATCCCTCCCATGGAATCATGGGTACCTGACAAATTTGTCCAATTTTTTTGGAGCATTCTATGGCTATTGGAGTAAGATTTGGCTGCGACCTTTGTTTGATAGAGCCCTTAACATTAAGCAGAAACTGATTTCGACTTTGTGACCGTTCAAACAATAGGAGGGTTAAATGCTCTCTTTCAAGGCATGCAAGGAAAATGTCATACATTTGTGCCCATTCTGTTGAAAACTGGTTCCGTGCATTCTGCCCCACTCATCGGCACAAAACCAGAACACGGATGAACACAGCAGAGTACCATGCGCAATTTCCACAGTACCTGGACAACACCATAATGCAAGTAATAAATGTGACCCAATCTAACAAAATGAGTCAGAAGTCACTGAGCACACCGAGTTGCAGACCTTTCAAACGATCTTATACGAGGGACGTCAGTTTGGTGTAGTGGCTCTTTGCTCACCTTCCACCCTTACGACCCGCGGTTCGAATCCCACCTAGGTCAGCATGTGGATTGGGTTTTCAGTCCATGCCTGATTCTGTGGGTATTCCCTGAAATATTTATCTAGGATTTTCCTCCCAGTTCTAATATGTCTAAAACTGAACATTGCTTTATTGTCTTCTTAACTGACCCTTCATCCTGTAATTGGCACTAAATGCGCTGTTAGACGAACACGTATAAATAAACAATGCAAATCAACAGGAACTGTTACCAATATTCACCCAAGTAATGTCCATTTTGGTCAGGAAACCAAACTGAATGACACATCAGAAATAACAGAACTCGGTGTGCTCTGTCTTCTTTGAACTGAAACAAAACTACTTGACAAGTAAGATTCGTTTTGTGGGATTCAGTCACAAACGATCAGCCTCAAAGAGTGCATTCCTACATTACCTGCACACCGACTCTGAGATGGACACTGGAGACGATCAAGGCGTGGTAGTTGGAATGCAGCAGCAAGAGCCGCAGCAGCCCCACGACGCCCATGAGAAAGAGCAGCACAAAGCCATTCTGGAAAAACTCACTGACGGTGACAAACTCTGACAGCTGTAGGCAAAGGAAAGATCAACCGTCGTCTTCAGGTGAGACTTATTCCAAAAAACTGACAGTGTGCTGAGAAGTTTGCAACTCAGAAGACGTTAAGCTTCTATGAGCACAAAGACTCAGGCATACAGATTGTCTGGCGCAATTAAGGGCAATAGGAAAACAACGTGCACAAAATTCCTATCCATAGTATGGGATACCATATATCAAGTTGAGGGCACTGGACTCGTTATCGGAACCACTTTGGCTTTGGAGCTATTCGTGAACTATGTACACACGGTCATTTTGCTAACAAACTTTTTAAGCATAACCTTCAATTTTCCAATATGAGTATCACCACTGATACCTTCAACGATTCAACACGCATTCTGGTTGACTACACTGTGGTACATGTGAATAAACAAGATATATAATTCCTTGGGGACAGTGCGCTGAGTACAGATTTAAGATTAAACTCCTGATCGAAGGACTGTAATGTTCCGACACATTCACGATGGCCAACCAAAAACATTTCATGCAACTCTAGCCACAAATATGTGACTTTAAACTTCATCATGAAATATTTTACTGACGCCATCTGATGCTTCTCCCTCGTCGTAGAACAGCACTGTCGCGTAGGAGACGATGCCCCCGACCGTCAGCGGGACGACGAAGTGGAGGGAGTCGGCTGTGAACTTCAGGAGGAACGCTGCAACGTGCCAGCCAAGATAGGCCCTGAAGAGGACTCGGTAGAGGGAGAAGTGCTCGGGACCCCCCAGCTTTGCAGCTCTTTCCTGCAAGATTGGGGATGACAAGATTTTAGTAGCTGGAAGCTTCGGTGACCAACTGACCACTGCCAAACACGGTTCATTATTCAGCCACAACTGTGACCCTCGACTCGACCGGACAAAATGTGTCACAAGCTGCCCGAGCCACTTTTGAGTTGAAAGCCTTTGAGTGAATCCTGTACAGACAGGAACCCTCAACATCTTTGACCCACGTAATGTCCATTTTCGTCAGGCTTCAAAACGATGTGACACCTCAGAACAGAGAACTCAATTTTCTCTTCCTTATTCAAACTAAAGCAAACTTATTCACAAAATGGCCTTAGAACTCATTTTGTGGGGTTCTGTAACACAAAACTCCATTACAAAATCATCCAAAGAATTAAAAATGCAGATGCCTGACATAACATTTTGAATTTGAGCAAAATCGCACGGCATGAAATTGCCCACCTTTTCTTTCTGCAGATACCACTCAAAGTTCCTCTCATTGGAGCGGGACGTACTCATTTCTGGCAAGCTGCCCAAGTCACTGTTCTCCAGAGGGTGCTGGTAACCCACGCGTAACAGCCAACCTTGCCAAGTGAACAACATCCGTGAGGGGAAACTCACGTACCTGTGGGATATCACAGGCAGAAGGTGAAAATTGCATGGAATGTTTGAAATATTTTTAAACAACAGCATCTAAGGATCCTTAGTGCCTAACTTTATTTCCCTTGATGAAAAGTATCATTTTGGCTTACACAGTTCCACAAATGTTAATTGATTCAGCAATATCTTCGATTCTGCAACAGATCACGTTTTGCCACTGAATAATGATTCTTTCAGCCCTCGGATTTGAATTCAATTCTTGCCTTGCATGACTGCACAGGGCTCGACTCACAGGTCCAATGAATGCCCAATAAATTGCACCCAATGCTGCTGAATATACATGTCGTTTGAAGTGGATGTGTACATGTGTACATGTACACGCACGTGCAACAAATATCAGGTGGTAATGTCTTGGAACCAAGACTGCGCCGCCTCTTTTAGGCAGAAAATATCCCAGGGCAAATTTCTCTGCCAAGCAAAAATCAGCTGAGAGTGAGAGCCAGTTATGAGGCACTTGACATCTTAGCCAGTAACTTGATTTACCTGATTGAATTTTTTCCTCCCTTAGCGACATTCCGGGCTTAGCGGTTCTGTGAAGCCTATCACAATGCTTTCAACAAACGCTAACTTTTCTTTAACCTAGCTTCCTAGGAATTTCTGTCTGGAACCCCACTGAATCTTCCCAATCCTCATCAAGCCAAGTAATACAGTAGACCTTCCCAAACCCTTCAAAATCTTGAAGTGGATTTAAAGGATCTTGGCGAGTTTTCTGCTGTTACCCTGTAATTTAAAAGGGCACTTTTGAAGCAAACCTTCCTGTGATAGCAACACTACACATGTTCTCAAACAATCAAAAACTTTTTGTACATGTAATGTAAAGTGAAAGGGGCAAGGTGAACATCTGAATTTCAGAAAGGATGAATTTATAATGGTCCCTGCATCCTATTTCCACATGTGACAGCTACATACAGGTGTATTCCCAGCAAACTGTCCCGATTTCAGGTAACTGGGATAGGGGTCGATGTAGGTGGGACCATGGGGGGTGGAAGGGGTCAAGTACTATTTGCTCCCAAATTGTTACCTCATATAATACTTCATGTCTGGCTTCAGCAGATCGGCTGGTAGGCTCTTGTGTTTGGAAGGTCTCAGACACTAAAACCGTAGGGGGGAAAGGTTCAAATTAAAAGCCAGGCTGAGGGGCAGAAGGAAAGCTGGGTAGGTCCAATGATGTAGTCGAGTACTTGTGGAGTACAGACTTCTCTGCCAAATATTCAACTAGTTAGGGGGAATAAAGCTGAGGTACATCAGCGTTTGATGGTAGACGCACAAAGGTTACACAGTAAAATGATGACTTCAAACTATCACTGCTTCATAAAAATTATGTTTTCAGGACAAAAGTACTCAAAAAGTACTTGGCCGAGTCATATCCCAGTACTTTTCTCCTTAAAACTGAAATTTACTAAACTGGGAGTGTCTGAAGTGTTATATTTAGTTTGCAATCTTACCTTTATGCATTTCCCATCAAAGGCCAGCGTACTCCAGCTTTATTCCCTCTTACCCAGTTCATTATTTTGCAGAGAACCTTGGTACCATGGTACTCGAAAAGAATTTAACTACAAGACTGGGTAGGTCAAGATGAAAATATTACAAATAAACAGCAAGGTGTAGTTTTGTTACAATAAGTGCACAAAGAATGGAAAGATCTCTCCTAAATCTTTGCTCAAAGTGATTGGTCCAACTAAAAATTAAAGGGCCCACAGTGATAACGCTGACCACCTGATATTTTCCCTATGAAAAAAAGCACATGTTTTAGAAACAGGAACAAGCATGAATAAGGTAAGAATTGGTCAGTGAAAAAAAAAATGGCACTTACTGTCACTACGATTGCACATAACTCAACCAGAAATAATACTGCAGACGAAGAAACCATAAATACTATTGCATCAAAGCGGACGATTCTGATGTCGATGTTGTCTGGGTCTTCCATCCAGCTGGCTAAGCGGATACTCTCACCAGCCAGGGCAGACCCCCAGTATGCCAGCAGCAACCAGGCAAACCCGGGCTGGAGCCAAGCTTCCGAGTGATGGTACAACACGCAGGCCAGAGCAGCAGCGAGCCAGGCACAGCCAGCCGGCAGGTAGAGGTGGGGATGCGTCCCAGTGCCGGGCTGGGACTTCAGGTGCGACAGCACACCCTCCTGGACGAAAAATGTCAGCGCCACAAGGACGGCAAAGAGCAGGAGCCAGCGGAGGTGGTGGAAGGGGTAGTGGAGGGTGTAAGGAGTCTTGGCCCGTCTCAGTCCCGGGCAGCATCCGTAAAGGAGGAGGAGGAGGGAGGAGAGGATGGCAAAGGCGAGATGGGGGATGCAGCTCAGATAGTCAGCCCAGCACACAGAGACGCTTATCCATGAGGCATTCTCATCTTGGCCTGGGCACAGGGAAGATGTCGCGTTGACTGAAGCTGCTGCATTCATCTTTGAGCGCTGTTTAACAGATAAATGTACGTAACACACACACGCACAAACTTGAGTTCAACACTGGTCATACAGAATTCTTTCTTTTTTAGAAAAAAAAATGCCTTTCTTTCTAAAAGCATAACGCCTTCACTTAAACCCCTTTCTGAAAATGTCACATACAAATATACTGGTACAAAGCCTTTGAGTATAAATTTAGCCATTAAAATACTTCACCTTGCTAGGAGAATTCTAAATATTAAGTACATGGATGGCTGTTTCTAAAATTCCGTTAGTACGAGTAATGGCCTGATGACAGAGCAGAAATCTGTTGAATGTCGTGGACCTAGGCCTCCTTCCAGAACTGTAAGGTTTATAGGGGTTCATTACCCTTAGCACCCTGTTTCCATTATAAGGGAACAAATTCTTTTCTCTTTCGAAATAACTTATTTAAACAACTTCTTGGTGATGTCCTCTTTCAAGTCAGAAAGAAAAGAGAACAGGGATTTTGGTTTTTGAGGGAAATTTTTTTGGGTATAACGGCAGCGTACATGATAGCCCTGAAGAGCTGTGAATGACAAATAAGCGAACATAGTTTGGTTCCTCGACCTGGATGGAGATTTGTTTTGATGAATCCAAAATGCCTGAGTCGGGTAACCAGACATAACACAAAGCAGCTTGATTCAACTGAGTGGTTGTCCTTTACCAAACTCGAGTAAGAAATTTGAAGTTTTTGCTTAAATATTGTCGAAATTTGCCTAAACTAGGCCTGTCAGGAGTTAGTAATAGTTCTTTAAGGTCAAAATGTTAGTTAGTTTGAGAAAGTGGACTTTGTTTCCTTATTATAGCCTAGGAACAGGGTGCTCATGGTAATGAACCCGGTTTATACAAATGTCACACTTAAAGTTATGGAAGTGGCCTAGGCCTGTCACAGTATGTGTAATATCTTATGATCACATGGGTCCTAGCTGCCTGCTTTTCCCTACTTCCAGAAGTTCTGAATAATTTTGAAAAAATTCCAATGTATTTTGACTTACTTTTTCTGAGAAAAAATATACAAGCTTACAATATTAATCAGCTGAAAGAAGTTTAAAATCTGATGCGGGTGATTGCTTTGGCTCCATACCATAGTAATCTAATTGTTCGCACCAGACATCCAGTATTCTGCATAGCACGAAGGGTAATTGTGGCCCTTTGCTGAGTGTTTAAATGTCCGCAGTGACGTCATGTCGACTGCAAGAACCAACAAAACTGTTGCAAAAATCTGTCTGCCAGCTTTGAAGAAACTTGACTTGGATCAAATAACCGGACTTAACTTACGTTGCTCTTCCCTTGTCAATCAGATGACTCCCATGACCGGTCGCGATCGGCCGGCCGCTCATATATGGCGCCCTCATTTGATAGCTATAGACAACGTGTGTTAGCCATACAGTTACATTATAATGTAACTCGGTAGTGTTCGCTCTTTGCCCCAGCGCCCGAACGATTTCCTCAGGTTGCATTCCTCTAGTTCAGCGATGTTTGATTGGCTGGGATACAAAGACGTTTCTTACATTACCAAATGAAAATGAAACTGCTTTTCATTCTTCAAAATGAGCGTCAATACTCAATCCGCCCTGAGGTGACATGAAGTGCACCCCTAATCGCCGAAAGAAAAACAGGTGGTTACAGATAGGCTCTTGTACACACGTTCTTCGTGTACGCAAAGACCATACATGTCGGAATAAATTAGTTATGTGTACTCAGCGTGCTCCGCGTCAAACGCGCATATACTGATTCCAATGTTGTTTATTTTTTACATTGAAAATAAAAAAGAAAGTGATTGTCATTTTTCACTTTTAAATGAAGGTCCAGAAACGACTAATTGTTTCTTTGTTTTCCCACTTTATGTTGTCAAATCGAAAAACAACTTGTTTTGAAATTCACGTTTTCAAATCGAAAACCGAAAACGATTTGCTTTTTGTTTGTTTAAACATGTACGTTTCGTTAATTCGTTTTTCAATTTGAAAAAAAAATCGTTTTCCGTTTTTGGAGTTGAAAACGAAAAACGAAAAATAAAAAGATACTTGTTCGTTTCTCAATGAGAAATGAAGTCATTTCTTTTTTTAATGTTGAGAATGAAAACAAAACAACGAATTTTGAATTTTTGAATTTCAATTTAATCCCGTTTGTCTACACACACTGTAATTTCGAGGAGGCGTCGTGGACGTCTCTAGGCACTTCTCAGGATGAAAGTTCAGCTCGAATGCAAAAAACTACTGGTCCTTTTTTACTTTAGAAGCAACGAATTCCTTGTATTCCTCTAGTTCAGCCATGTTTGATTTGGTATGTTACAAAGACGTTTCTACCATTGCAAAATGAATCTTGGAATCTTTTTCATTCTTCAAGCAGTGAATCAACAGTTCACGATTTTATTCATTTTCATGATGAAAAACGACGAAAAAAGGTGACTAATATTTTTATCTATCAAAGACGCGACTTGTTTTTAAATCTAAAACGATAAACGTCTCATTTTTCGATTTTCATTGTTTGTTTTCAAATCGAAAAACGGATGAACGTCTATGGACCACCTGTGTAGTCAGTAATTCAGACATGACGGATAAAGGCACCTTACCATATGCGCGTCGACACTTTCGGCGGCCAAGCTTTACGTGTCGGTTAAAATCGCTCTGACGGAGGGCGATTTTGATGGCGGAAGGCAACGCATCATTTATTTGTGTTATGTTAATTTAGTCGGTTTTTGTGTCGGTGAAAGTGAAGTGCATGAACGCATCGTATATGCAACGCACTCAAAACACGTATAATACGGAAACGCGCTTTTTGTCAACCAGACAACCCGTAGATGAATATGTAGTTATTCATATACATGCAGGCATGCATTGCATATGAACGGCAAGTTCTTGCATAAAGTATGTGGGTGTTTCACCAGAGTGGCCAGACCTGGAATCTTCACCAATCAAAGTAATCGGACTTATAGTTCATTCATTAGGCTATAATGGAGTTACATCTTTCAAGAGATGCGCCAACGTAATATATTTAATATATTTTGCAGTTTTAGAGGTGGGAGGAAAACCCCAGAGGAATATTCTGGGTAAAACCCACGGAATCAGGTAGAGACTGAAAACTCAATCCTCGGGTGGACCAAGTTGGGAATCAAACCCGGACCGCAGAGTTGGGTGGCGAGGAAAGAACCACTACAACCTGATACCCTGGTATGAACGATGTAAGTAAAAACCCAAACAAAACATAACAAACCAAAAACTAACCCGCCAATTCGATTTGCTGCCACCTTTTAGGGAGATCAGCTACGCGTCAACTCGGGATTATTGAACTCATAGTAATAAGACACAAGAGAGAGCAAAGCATTTTGTGACTTTTCGACTTTAGCAAGTTTAGTCGAAATGTGGGGTTCGTCGTACGCGTGGGATCGAGGAGCTCAAAAGAAGACGAACCGTACCCTACAGTTATGAGGGTAGGCCCTTTTCAACCTTTATTAAGGCGCGTTTGACTGCCTGGACACTCGACGCACACGCGCGCACGACGAAGCCATTCGCTCTGTATAGTCGTCACGTATGCGTCGTGTGTTCAGTTAGCCACACGCGCCTTGAGTAAAGGCTAGGCCTTCTTGGCCATCGGATCCTCCTCCCTAGGCTTAAAAGCTCAGACATGCCAGACAAGACAGTACAAGACAATTTTCTTTCTTTTCTAATTCAAAGCTGTGACATATCGTTTGAAAAAAGGAATTTAGTTGTATATATGCAGGAGCTTGGAGCAAATCGGGCAGAGCGATCGGGCGACCATGTCAATGTCGCTGGTTGTGTCGGCAGATCGGCTGATTGCGAACCAAAGCACAGGTCCAAGAAGTCTGATTAAAAACGGACTGCGGGGCATAATGAAATAACAATAATAATTACCGGTACATTGATATCGGTAAAATTGGTCAGTGGGTCCAAGAGTTCTCAAAATAACATATGTACATGTATACAGCTTCTACACGTAGTTCGGAATCCGGAAGGCCGACGGATCTATGTGCAGTGGGCGTGGTTTAAACTCCAATGACGTCACACTTACGAACCGGATACTTTTTAGGGTGCACTGCCCAATTCAAGGGAAATTCTTCGGCAGGCCGAGGCACTGAAAAAGTACCTCTACAGTTTATTTGGAAAAGAGGAGATTGTGTGGCCCAAGAATTTGTGGGATTGTAAAAGAAAGGCCTAGAATGAACTCCCTAGATTCAAGGGCTCCCATCCCAGGGC
>NW_019091367.1:744681-791109 GCF_001949145.1 Acanthaster planci
CCCTTTAGTGCACGCGCGACATACACACCTGTACATGACCTCTTACGTTGTACATACAGAATACAAGGAGTGACTTTGCCCCCCCCCACACACAAATGTAGTCGGTATTGCGCAATATCATACATGTGTCACCCATTACGTGACAATTGATCGGAAGTTTTCCAAACTTTAGAAAGAACCGTTTCTCCCCTCAGATCATAAACCCATGTCTATCAACCCTATTAAGAAAATAAATAGATACGTATAAACCATAACTAAAACGCAAAAGGCGACTAGACTTGTTGAAATTAAAGTTTCTTTATAAAACTGTGGAAGTTTACCTCACGTGAATATAACCATCTCACTATCACCCTTTAGATAATGGTCCATGATCCAATTTTGGAGCCCCCTACCGAAGCCTGGTTTTCTCGAATTAAATCTCCAATTTCGAGACACGTAGCTTTCTGTTTTTCCAGTAACAGTAACTCTCATGCCCAAAATGCAAGGATATTTACCATTCTTGTTTATTTATGAAGTGTTTATGATAGGCCGGGCAGTGACGATCGATGTGTGACGGTTTTTACCGACGAAAGTAGTTACGTGTGGAGAGCGAACAATGATCGTGTGGTCGATCGTGCAGGGTGCACCATGTACCACTACAAATAAATCCCCATAGACAGCGATGATAAATCCCCACACTTTGCAATTATTTTAAAAATACTCACAACTCTCACAGGTGTCCAGGCTGCAGAGAAATACGATGATCGACATGTCCCCTTTAATTTTCCTTTCAATTTTCAGGGGGGTTGACCAATGAATTTTTGAGAAATTTTCACCCCTAAAATGAAGAAAATGTCCCTGCCCAGAAAAGTAGCCATTTTGAAAAACCATCCCTCTGCAAAACGGCCAAATAGTGCCATTTTCGGACCCGACTGCATCCAAATTGCTCTGAATTTGAAGCCCAAAGTCCGGGCCAGGGGTTCATCGCCATATTTCTCTAATTCCTCAATTTCATGGCTCTCAGGACTCTCTAATATAGAATATTTTGAGTATATAACTTTTATTCATGAGCTCGGCGGACATACTTAAAGCCTTCTTGCGAGGGTGCACCCTGCACGTGTATACATACACAGGCGTAATGTACATGTACACGTGTGGTATGTGTTATCGCGCAGTGACTGTGATGAGTGCGGTCACTTCACCGTCCGATGAAACGTTGTTTATTCGATAGATTCTGAGCGTTTCATGGTTGAAGAGGAAACAAAAACTTGAAGGGAAATTTGCCAACAACTAATACTACGCCAAACCATGGACAAATGCCCTTTTGAGGGCCATAATCGGTGTGCAGATCGACCTCGCCTGTGTATTGTACAGACACTCAGGAACTTCCTGTGGCCCATGGATTTTTGTGAAACAAGTTACACGAGCTGAGCTTCGAGAGTTAAAAATAAACTGCGTTTTCCTCGATGTTTCTCAAAGCAGTGATCTCAATAAATGGATCAAATATGGGGAACGAAAGACAAAGTAATTCACAACCCCCCAAATCGGTCAATTTTGACAAATTGAAGTCTATACACTACCTTTAAGTTTGGGTGTGCTGCACATCATGCTCGTAATGTGTCGTGCCCCGAGGCCTACACAAGAAAGCATGCTACAGACAAAAGTTAACATCTCTGGATGACGATGCGATCAGAAGATGTGACATTAAAGATGCATCTTACAAATCCCCATATCTCCTGAAGTACATGTCCAATTTGGATGTAACTTTGCACATAGCTAGAAAGGAAATGCTATAGACAAAAATCTATATCACGAGATGACGACGTCATCAGGTGACAAGTCACTTGACATCATATATAGGTGCCTCAAGTTTCTCCTCAAGTACATTGATTGGGACGAAACTTAGCAGAGAATAGAATCACTTTACATGTTAAGTGCATTTTTATCAAATTACCCGTGGGTTCTTTTCTTCATTGATCTCGATGCCTACTTATTCATTTCTCCCCGATGCCTATTTCTCCATTCATCCCCGATGCCCGTAATATTCATTTATTGGGATACCTATTTCTCCATTTATCCTCGATGCATATTAAAACACACCAGACGCATACCACGGTTTGTGGCACTTGCTGCTACAACGGACTCCATGTACCAGTACTTTCATATGAATTAATAATGCCAAATGCAAACAATATGCACAATATAATGCTTAGAAGTATTGAGAGTATAAGAATTACGAGTGCGATCATAAAAATGCATGATTCCAAATTTATGCAAGACCATATCCCATAAAAGTCAGAGTCAGATGTAGCAGCAAGTACAGCTAAGTCAGTTGTAAATACAGGTGCCCGAGGGTCCATTTCAAAGTCTTGTTCCGCAAAAAATGAAAAATAAACGACACTGTCAAGTTTCTTAACATTTTTTCAGCAGAACTTTTGAAGTCCATGCAGCTGCACGTGTGTTTGTTCAATCCATGAATAGTGTAAACAGTGTGTGAATCAATGTTTGGTGAGATGTATTTTTTTTTGCGAAAAGAGCAACATCCTGCACTTTTCTGTTCATTAAGCTCTCACACCCCTATGAGCTGCCTATATTCAATGGCTGAAATCCAGCCCAGAGGACAGTTCATTAAAGTTACAACCTGCTATCGAAATGTATAAACCTAAAAATGCAAGGTCGTTTCTGAGTAGGGCAATTAAACTTTTTATTGCATACAGAGAAATATCTCAGGCTAAATCAGTTTTTTTGAGTTTCCTCAGTCATTCATACAAGTTTAGAAACGTTGACAAAAAGTAGAGTTAGTGCATTTAATTGTAATTGGAATATGAATAATTACGCATGACCGCATAGAGTAAGAAATACGAATAATTATTCCACGTGCCAGTACGTTTATTTGAATTAAAACTGCCAGATGCAAACCATAATATGCACAATGAAATGCTTCCATACAATCAGTGTATTTGATTACAATGATCATGAATATTCATCATCCAAAATGCCTGCAAGACCAAATGGCTATAGGCTTACGTGCGAACCCATACATGTACGCCCACGTGAACGTCAAGTACGTTTTGAAGCAATTTGACCCCAGTGCTGTGATATGTCCTGTACCGATCGTGTAGTTGTGTAAAAATTGTAGATCTGTTAATCTGTTAATAAATTAATCACAAATTTTCACTGTGGTAGGAGACATGTTTGCGAGTAAAGAGGCGTTCAGTCGGATTGGAAATTTTGACATGGAATACCGTCGTTACGAAGTAGAGTGCTGCACCCACACTGGCACCGTTCGCAATAGTTCTACGCACACTGCACCCACCACACGGTTACAAAGACGCTAGACGAAAGGCGCGAAAAATTCTCAAAACAAATCTACAAAAGTTCTCGCGGAAAACTCTACTGTCATGAAAACCTTCGAATGCATTCATTTGTAACATGTACAGCGGCTGTAGAAAGTCCTTAACTTTAATGCGTGAATGAATCTCTACTCTAAGTAAAAAAAACCCAAAAAACCCCAAATGATTTTCGCCTTAAAAATTGATATGTTGGCGTAATTATAACCCCCATCCCGTTTTTGACAGTCTCTTTGTATGTATGTGTTTATTGGTCGGTAGGTTTTGGTTTGTTGGCTTCTAGGTGGTGTATGTGTTTTTTATCCTCTTGTTGTCCATTCCTGGTTATTTGGCTTTTCGTGCTATGATAGTGCAATCCGTTTGGGCTGTATTTCTTTTATTTTTTATTTTATTATTTTTTATTTTTAAATTTTTTTACGAGCACAGCTATTGCATTTTTTTATTCAACAATTTCTATGGGAATATTACACGTATATTAACGTTATGTATTACAGTCTTTGTCATTTTAATATCTTGTGTAAGCTGTTTTTAATTCAGCCTGCGGGCGGAATATTTCGGATGTTTTTGGAAAATGGAGGAATTCCTCAGGTTTTAGTAACGTGGACAATTGGTGATTCTATCGTCTCAGACTAGTTGGGGCTAGTCTAACTGGACTACCTCCGTAGCTTTGGAGGATTATAAGGAGGGATTCCTGTAGACTGGCTGCGCCCCAGTCTGGGGCTGGGGCGATACTCAACCCTTGATTCGACGAACATAGTCGGAATCATCGGGTCTAGTATCCAGACTACCATCATTGCACCAGTGCATATATGGGCGCTGCATACTCCCAACTGTAAGCCACGCTCCGTGTGACAGGTCCTGATATTTTCAGGTTTGTAACGCTGAAGAATTTTGAATATGCCCACATGTATTTTGCCTGAAACTGCGCTTTGTCAATCAAATCCTCACTCAAAAGTCATCAAAACTATTATAACATGCTCGATGGTTTTGGACCATGTACAAGCTACTTTTGGCAAAATTCAGACCTTCCTGCTTCTCTCTACCTTCTCTTCTCTCCCTGCACATCTGAGGCTGCTGCAGATTGTAGCGCATTTCCGTTGAGATAGAAGACTGGTTTCTGTCCCAGTCCTAGCTTCGAAAGTATATAATAGGGACGGTGATCAGTCCAATGACGTACGATGCACTGCGTCATCGGAAACCCCGACTCTATGATGGGCTGTTTACGAGATTCACGGGGAACCAACGTGGCGCAGCAAAATCGTACCTATGGGAATGTGGTTGCATAATTAAACTATTTCTACTGTGACTGGACGGGAACCAGTCTTCCGTGTGTAATGAAACAGAAGTATGTATTAGTGCCAGTCTATTTCATTAAAGGATAAATGTTGAGTCTGTATGTGATGAATATGGATCAATGACCTGCATCACATGACCTATCACGCGATATAATGTACATACACAATCACTACGCAAGGCTAAACGTACTACTAAAGTACCTATACTCTCATCGTTGATATGACCGCGGTCTAACTACTTTTATCAGGGGAGCCCACGATTAGTATACACTGGCTACGACACACCTACAACAGTATATCCCGTTTGAGGAGTTTGTTTGCAGTACTAAGAAGAAGAAGGTTTATGCATTTGAACAAGGAGCGAAGAAGTAAGCCTGTAAAAGACTTCCTACAGCAAAACTGAAGAAATAACAAGTTGAGGCTGTTGATGCGAACTCGCTCCAATGATCTCACGGTCTGTTTTGTATCCTATTTTGCATCCTAGGGTCGATTGTGAATGTTTATATTAAACTACTATTTTGCATACAAAGGCCACGCCTCAGTTGTGGGAGATTCTCAAGACGGTAGAACGAGCCGTCGATTGGTGAAATGAAATCACGAGAGGGCGCAATAGAAATCGGCGCGTGGCATATGCTCGATCAAGTCGGCTATCGAGGTCTGCCGTCTTGGCCCGAGACTACATGCACACGGACTCCTGACCAATCAGACCCGATTAAACTGCCTCGTATTCATGTGCCAGCGCGTGCTTTACGAAGCAGGCATTATCGATTCTTGGCGGGCATTATCAAATGTCAATACACGGTCACGTGATGCGTTTCTGCTAATAGGAATAGAAAAACTGTCCCAGGTATTTATGAATAGGTATTTATTCGAATAGTTGTTAATGCCTGCATTGGCCAATCAGCGGCGCGTGCAATGCAAGGTCTGGGCAACGTTGCGGAGCGCTTGTGGCGTGTCTTAGGGCGCGCACGGTTAGATCGCTGGAAGGTCGAGTGGCGGTAACATCGCTAGACACTTTGTGGAGCACTGCGTGCGGCCCGGACACACTGCGACAACTGGTAGGTGTAGCAGCAAGCCGTGATGGGATCTGAATTAGATAAAAAATAGAGCTGGGAGTAGGTTGTGAGCCTAGGGTGCGAGCTAGTGATGTTGGATTGCTTGTTGTCCGTAAACACCATTAGTGGAGTGACGATTGAAGGCAATCCTATTATCTTTGTGCTAGCTGGCCTCGAGGATTACTTCTGCAAATTTAAGTTCTCTATGAGCTAGGGCTGGTAATTACCCCTTTCGCTACTTGCTGGTATGAGGCATCTCTTGGTTAGGCCTATAGATTGCTGTTTTAAAGCTAGTCGGGTGGTTAGGTTTACCACAAGAGGCATATTGCATTACCTGTTGGGGTATATTGTGTAAATAAACTTTTTGTTATCCATATACCTCATTTACAATAAACATTTACAATGCAATACAACGAAACAATTACTTGTTTAATTATTCTTGGAAATCCTGCGTCACTTTGAGGATGATTTTTAAGAGATTTCCTCTATTCAATTGCCCTATTGCCAGATTTATCCTGTAAACTTTCACCTCGCGAACTACTAGCCTTAGTCCACCGTTCGTTAGCTGATATTCACCTTGTGTCTGGGTAGCCGCTCATCCTTGTGAGGTAAGGCCAGGTCTAACTCCGATCTCCGATCAAGCTGGTCTACTGGGTCCGCCACAAAAGGTGTCAGTTTCCAATACAAACTGTGTCGGAAGTGGAATGCTTAGGATCGATTTGTTGTAATTTTTATATGTTTGTAGAAAGGAATATATATCAAGAAATTCTTGCGAAAATTTTACCAGTAAACTTCATTGACATGTCCTGTGAGGATAACTTGTGACAAGTTAAGTTCTGTTTAGCAATTATTAGCAACATTTTAAGATATACAAGAACTTGGTGAATGTGTAGGGTGAGGAGAGGGCAGTGGAATGTCTGGCTGCTAGTCTTCAGCTGAGTGATGCCCTGCGAAGTCTTGGTGGTGGTTCAAAAAGTTTCACTTAAAGTGAGCTTATGAAGGTGTAGGAGAAGAGGTCCGGACCAGTGGTCAGCTGGCCCCAAATTATCTTGTTGAGTTGAAAAACAGGCGGCATGGACTTAAAGAAACTCTACAGGAGTTGGACCTAGCAGTCCGTGATCTTGCTTTGGAGGCTTACCCTGAAATCCCTGAAGAGACTAGTAGTGGGACTCAAATCCGGACGGCAGTGTCACTTGCGATACTGTTGCTGGGTGAAAGTTATATCTTACAAGAAGTCTGCTAAAAGGTGCACCCCAGCAAGGAAATATGCTTTCGTTTTTAAAACTTAAGATTATACATATTTTGAGACAATTGATACCTTTTACTCGTTCAGCCAGGCTTTGAGCATGATGATATATGACGTATGCAGGTACAATATTTATTTCGTGTAGTAAGTTACGAGATAGCGTTTTCCACGTGAACTATATTTTTCTAAAACGACCAATCCTCGTCATTAGAGGTACAAATCCAGTGGAATTAAGTGAATTCAGTAAAATACTAGCGCATACGTCCGACATTACAGTGTAAGACTGTTGACTTAAAGAAAAGTGTTTGTCAAGACGATGATAATGCGGCTGCTGATGAAGATGACGACAACGACTCTTTATTTCATTGTACATTATTTGCAGGTCCGGAAAACCCTATCAATAAGGACAAGATAAACAATACAATCAATATCAATGCTTTGTAAGGAGTAATCTCATGAAAATAAGTTTTCAAAAATTATAGTGATTCATAAATGGATGTATCAGGATTACCAGCTTATTCTAATGTTGTGTATAATGTTGAGGGCGTGCTCTCCTAAATTAACTCGTAGGAATACGACCCAACGACGAAGAGGTAGGTGTTACAAATAATCATGTCGACCCCCCCCTCAATTTATACCTTAAGTTGTGGTGTGCTGCACATTGTTCTCGTAATGTGTCGTGTCCCTACACAAGAAAGCATGTTACAGACAAAAGGTAACATCTCTAGATGATGATGTGATCAGAAGATGTGACATTAAAGATGTATCTTACAAATCCCCATATCTCCTAAAGTACATGTCCAATTTGGATGTAATTTTGCAGATAGCTGGGTGGGAAATGCTATAGACAAAATCTATACCATTAGATGACGACGTCATCAAGTGAAAAGTCATTTGACATTATAGGTGCCTGACTTAAAGCCTTATATCTCCTCGAGTACATGTCTGATTGGAGTGAAAATTTGTAGGTACCTAGAAGTGGACGTGTTGTATATTAACACTGATATCATGAGGTTATGACATCATCAAAAGACGCGTCACGTGACATTAAAGTGCATCCTTTGAAGCTCAATATTTCCTGACGTCCATGACCCATTGAGTTGATACATAGGTGTGTCATTTAAAGTACAGGTCATTGGGTTGAATCTTTGGAGGTTTCTGGAAAGGGAAGTGCTATAGACAAAAATTGACATCATCTGAACATGACTTCATCATATGACAAGTCACGTGACGTTTAATAAAGGTAGACCCTTTAAAAGCACTATATCCCACACATGTCCAGTTAAGTTGAACTTTCAAATGTATAGAGAGGGAAGTGTTATAGTTTACAGGCTAAAGGAATCAAGCAACCCTTGGATTTGTTTGTCAGCTTTAGACTTTCAGACTTATAGCAATCATTTGCAAATTGCCTTGACAAACCGAGTGGACAGTTACTCGGCTTCGGCCCTTTTATTTCTCATAGTTCACAAAGAGAAGCAGCGATGTAATCCATTTCAGGTGGCAGCGTACACCACGTTTCACAGGGATGCTAGAAATGCTCAAATCATAAACAATTTTGAGGTCTGATATGAAAATTACTAACTTGATAGCTTATACTTGCACGTATTCAATCTCTGAAGAACATTTACAGTTGAATCCAGAGGAAGGGTCTGGGCACGTGCATGTTCCCTTTCGCCAGTTTTGATGGGAAACAAAACCTAACTTCTCACTGTACATGGTATTTGAGCGCATCTTTATCCAATTATCCTGGGTGCTTTTCTTCATCTATCTCGATGCCTATTTCTTCACTTGTCCCTGACGCCAACTTGTTCGTTTCTCCCCGATGAATATTTCTCCATTTATCCCCGATGTCCATTAATTTTACTTGTTTATTGGGATCCCTTTGTTTTCATTTACCCTCGATGCATATTAAAACACACCAGACGCATACCACAGTTTGTGGTACTTGCTGCTTCATCGGACTCCATGTACCAGTACTTTCATATGAATTAATAATGCCAAATGCAAACAATATGCACAGTAAAATACTTCCAAGCATTGCGAGTACCTGGTTACGATGTGATCATGAAAATGCATGATTCCAGATTTAGGCCCTATGCAAGACCATACATATACAGATACACCCATAAAGTCAGAGTCAGATGTAGCAAGTACGGCTAAGTCAGTTGTTGAAACACAGGTGCCCGAAGTTCCATTTTCAAAGTCATTTTCCGCAAAAAAGGGAAAAATAAACGACATATAGTTTCCTACCGTTTGTTCAGCAGAACTTTTGAAGTTCATGCAGCTGCACGTTGTTTGTCAATCCACGAATAGTGTAAACATCCTGCACTTTTCTGTTCATTAAGCTCTCACACCCCTATGAGCAGCCTCTACTCTATGGCTGAAATCCAGCCCAGAGGACAGTTCATCAAAGTTACAACCTGCTATCGCTCGCAGCGTAGACATGTATAAGCTTAAAAATCCAAGGTCGTTTCTGAGTTTTGGTAATTTTAAGTTTTCTTTCATACCAAGAAATAAATACATCAAGCCAAATTGATTTATATGACTTTCCCCAGTAATTCGCACGAGTTTGGAAACACTGACAAAAAGCAATATTTGTATTGTTACTACTGTATTGGAAAATGAATACTAATGCATAACCACATGCAGTAAGAAATTTAAATGATTCGTCCACGTAATCAGTACTTTTATTCAATTAACAAGGCCAAATGCAAACCACATGTACAATGAAATGCCCCCATACAATCGGAGTATTTGATTATGATCATGAATATTCATCATCCAAACTACATGCAAGACCATATGGCAATAGGCTTACGTGCAAATCCATACAAACCCACGTGAAGGTCAAGTACGTTTTGTAGCAATGTGACCCCACTACTGTGATGTACGGCGATCTGGAGATTGCGTGGGGTACGGAAACAAGTCTGTTATCGTGCAAAGCGCCATCTATAATTTGATGCCGCGAAATCACCGAGCGCCCAGTTCGCTCTGTGCTCGCTGCCACCATAGGCATGCAGGGCCTCGATCTCGATCTTCACACCGTGCAAGCAGGCTCAGTGATTCCTGTGATGTTGCTTAGTAATTCTCCGCGTGCTGTGTCAGCTCTTGTACCATGCCATTGGACAATAGTTGAAAAGCTGCGTTGACGTGATTCTGACACGATTCTACAAGCTACCAGATCGAGGCTCTGAATATAATATCAAATCAGTGCTCTGAAAAACGTGATTGTCGAGCTTTCGGTAACTGAGTACCTTCCTCACGGCAAGCAGATTCAGCTGAACTGATCTGTAAACTGAATCCACTTGCCCTGAAGAAGGTATTCAGTTACCGAAAGCTCGACAATCACTTATTTCAGAGCACTGATTTGATATTATATTCTTGTCGATATCCTGATCACGGTGCTATGCAGCCCTTCCATATTTCTCAGATCGAGGCTCTGCATACCTGTGGCAGGAGCGTGCAATGAGCGAATGTCGTGTCAAAATATTTCAGTTACTACTGTGCATTCATGGCATTGTGGAGAAATCTACACGCTAATTGCCTCGTTAATTAACAGTAACCTGGAGAAGTTCGGTCTGTGTAACGGTCTCACTAATCCTAATACCAATATCTTTCTTTAGTTAGGGTTACTCAGAAATAAAACCAAACAACTTTTTTATCAATTCCACAGCGAAGGTAGGGGACATCAGGGATTTGAAACAGCCCTCTAGGATTCTACAGCGTGAACCAGGAAGTGGGAAAGTGCCCTTTTCCTCGAACAAAGCTGTTTTTGCTTCACCTCTTTGACAAGAGCTGAACTAGATCCTTTCTCACGATGGATGAAGAGTACGACGCGATTATTTTGGGCACAGGGATTAAGGTAAAGTCTGTGAAATATTTCCCTGCAAGATTTCAACCAATTTTGTTTGGCATTGTTCCTACCTCCATGATTTATCCGGTACCAGCAAATTTATACTACTAGACGATATTTCGCGGGCACATGTGCAGTAGCTGTTTTTCGGACTTTCTTGCAGGTTTGGTTACCATTATCTTTGCAACGTCGTAACCACAGAGCCGCGGTAGGAAATAAGACCATTTAAAAATTTTGGATTTTGTTCCGTAAATCTGTCCAGTTTTTGCCGTGTTGTGGGTGTGGAATTGTTTATCAGACCACAGAAAAATACAAAAATACTGCGGTAAAATGCAAATCCTCCGTTTATTTCAAGTTCATGGTTTGCAAAGTTGTTGGAGATCATGCATCCTGATCATGCTGATGCAGTCCCTGGGGTACTGCTGATGGGAGGGGTGGGATGGTCAGATGAGAAGCGGTATAAATGCCCATGGTTATACATTTTTCATAGATCCTCTTTTTCTAAGGTTTTCAATATTTATTTTTCGGCAAAAGCATGAAATTTGCAAAGAAAATTAGGGCTAGCCCTGGGCCTTTATCATTCATGTAACACTAGAGTAGGCCTAATAACCGACTTTCATTTGCAAACTAAAGTTGACCGAACTAACTACGGGGGAGTCCTGAAATTTGAAGTCACTCGAGTAACGACAGATTTCCGACAAATTAAATTTAGATGTCACTTTTGACACCATTCGTTGTGACCACAAAATATAGACTGCATGTCCAAATGTCTAACACGGCGTCCACCATGAACGGATTCCCAGTTTCTCGGTGACGTTTTCTACTTTGCACATGCTTTGGCCGCAAAAAAGTTTCAAAACGCAACGTAAGGTTTGCAGGACATGTCAGAAAAACTTATGTAGTAAAATACAGCCCTCTTTTTACCACATAAGTTCTACTTTTTTGCATGAACTTTTTCCCATGCTGTTATGCACTAACGAAGGGTTGATAAGCATAGGTGGCGTGTTGAAGGCCATTTCACACAATAGTAGGTTGGTTATGGCCTGAATAATAATACATATATGCACAATTATCGAAAAGTTGCTCTTGTAGAAGCAAGGTTACAGTTGACAGACCCAAAATGAATTGGTTATAGCGCCCTCCATTATGAGTTTTGTTTGGCTAAAACATTTTTAGAACAATCTTTGAATTTTGGAGATTTAATTCTTAAAAACTCAAGGAAAGCAAAACCTTAGAACCTATTGACGGCTAGACGCGCTCGCACGACGTGACGGCATCATGAACAGGGCTGCATACAATATGGCAGGATGGCACGATGCAACGCCACGACGACACGACGCAACGCATTAAATACAGCATTAAAGTACATGTAATGAGAAAAAAAGTGGCATCACGACGTGATCCAACGACGCAACAGAACCGTCGTAGCGTTGCGTCATGGCGTCGGGCGACGGTACGACGCGAATTTGGCGGTTATAGAACGCCATGATAATGGGCTTTTTGAAGACAAATGTAAAAAATGTGCAGAAGCTGAGATAAATGGCTTTGAAATTTGTGCCTCTGTACAGTTTCAACTGACTGCTCAAGCTTTGTGTCTCAGCGTTATTTATGCGCATGTACACATAACTAATAATTTACATGTATGAGCGAAGGTCGGTTGACTTCAATTAGGGCCCTTTCCAATACTCGACTTGGGCTCCGTCTCAGGCTTCGTTCCCAAAACCAATCCCCGATTGTGGGCCTGAAGCGTTTAAAATAAATTGGATTACTGTAATTTCTGGCTCTCTTGCATCTTATTTAATGTTTTCTGGCACTGTTAGACTAATTACTGCGCTTACAGCTTCAAAGTCAGCTAGTTAAAAAAACAGGTGAAGCCTGAGACGGAGCCAAAATTGAGTATTGGAAATCCGCCCAAGCCTGTGACGCGCTCTGTAGGCCAGTAGGGATTATTAAACTCTCTCGTATCCAGGTGCCAGAGTGTTTTACGCTACGACCATTATCAAATTTCAATACATGTTCACTTTGGAAGTTGTTGAACAGAACAACTATCTAGATCAGCCAAAGTTTGAAATATTAGCTAGGATTAATGCAAATGTCAGTTAACAGCGTGTACGAGAAGTATTAAAATAATGTGACAAAATTATTGCTCCACACGTCAGTTTTAGATCGTTTTGACAGTTTTTGCGTACCTAATCTTATGATTGGCTATCTGATCACGTGGCGTCTCCTATCCATTGAAGTTGCGAAGCCTCATTTCCGTCAGCATGAATTTCTTTCTGTGTAGGCGTAAAAAAAATTGCCCTGTTTTGTTTGTCAGGAATGTATCATCGGTGGACTGCTGTCTGTGTCGGGAAAGAAAGTGCTTCACATGGACAAAAAAACGTACTATGGTGGCGAGAGCGCATCTATAACACCGCTTGAAGATGTAAGTGAAAACAAACTTTGGCTGCGTTTATTCTATTTCTGTCTAAAAATGCATACGACAGAAAGTGTCTTCCTGCACAGGTAGGATTGTAAGGTCCAAAAGTCTCCGGTTTCTGGTCAGGAGCTAACTCCAACAGTGGTGACGCGGCTTGTTGTTATTACCCTCACATGCTTTCTGGAAATGATGTAAGTATAACGTGCGAAAAGTCCATCGTGACTGCATGCTCTCTAACGCCAGCCGCTACCAACGCTAGAATAGACTGGCCCCGCACTTTTTACTGTTTAAAGGCGTTTTCAGCTTGTATACAGAAACAAGACCACCTCGTTTGTCTGGTTCCCAGATGTAAATGTATAATACAGAAATGATGTCATCTGAAAAAGTGCCCAACTAAATGTATGGGGAACTAGAGGTACTCAGTCCTTTACTGTACATATTACTCAACCATGCCTCATTGAAAACACGTTAAAATTGCGCAGTAGCAGGATTCCAGTCAAATTAAGCATCGTTAGGGCATCGTTATACAAGAAAACCTCTTTATTTTGCCAACGCGCAGGTCTACGTCGCGCTGACCAGAAACCAGAGACTTTCTGGGCCTAACGTAGTCGGGAAGTAAAAATGAGGGTCATACGTCAAAGAGGAAGTCTTGAGAGAGTTTTAACAGATGGGTGCAAAGTACGAGTGCACCAAAAGGACCTGCATAGAAGACAAACATGAAAAGCACTGCAAGACTGGTTTTTTTTCGTCGTTGAAATTTTATCTAGAGATGATGGATTCCTTTAGTGCCGTGGTTCATTTTAGGATGTGGGATGGGGGAAATGTCACTGAGGAAAAGTAGTAAACAGAAAATTTTGTGAAAATTTGTCTGTGGAGACCTTGGGCTTTGTGCAGGGATTTAAGCAGGAAAGTTTTCTGCACTCTTTCTGGCCCATCGTGCCTGGCACGATGTACATATGCGCCTGGTCTTGAATGTAAAAACAATGTCGGGAACAAAGACGCAAAGCTGCCAGAATAATGTCACAATGTCACGTTATACGTTCCATGTACAAATGTTCCATGTACATGCCATTAGAAAGCTCTCTTTCTGCTGAATCTAAAAAAAATACCAATATCTCAGTTTTTGAAAATTCCGACTTTCAATACATTTTGTGGTGACAGGTCACAAATAACCGTAAGAAAATAAAATTTCAATATCAATTCATGCAGTTTTTGTTTAGAATTATTCAAACTTTAAATAGATTTCAATTGAAATGTTATAAAAGCAACGTTTAAAATAAAAGGAAAGTGAGGTTTCCAATACTACACCGAATATGAAAGGTTCGGGGAACGACATAAAGCCTATTGATAGGGTGTGTTCTCCTACTGTACAGCTGTTCGCGAGGTACGGCAAGCCGCAGAGTGCATTTGACGAATCCTACGGAAGAGGCAGGGACTGGAACGTAGACCTCATCCCCAAGTTCTTCATGGGCAGTGGTAGGTAGCACAGGTAATTGTCCATACAAGCCTGCCCAATATCCTGCCCCGCAGTCCACGTGTTCGTCTTCAAGGAGCCTGTCCATGGGCACGTTAACACTTGCGCCAAGCGTTGCGTATCTGTCCAAATTGTTCCCAGGGCGACTTCGGCCAAACGCAGTGTACAAGTGTGTTTGTGTTAATGGTGTCGATTTCTGTGTCCGTGTGAAACGCATGAACGCATCGTGTACGCAACTCACCCCAAAACGTACATAATAAGGCACCTTCAGTCGTAGATATCAGAGGCAGTGCCATGTGGGTCTGAATGGTAATGTATGTTTTTGTGTCGTAAAGAGTACACCATACTTGAACGACTCTCATATTTATGAACCTCAAGAATCCTATAATTACGCCTATCTCATCGGTCTGGCCAAACCCATGCTGTGCCGAGCAAAATCTAACGCAATGCAGCGGTTGGACCCTTCTGAATTCCAGTGTTGTAGTCGAGTACTTTCGAGTACCAACGTTCTCCGCAGAATACTGAACTGGGTAAGAGGGAATAAAGCCAGAGTGCACAGGTATTTGATGGTAAATGTGCAAAGGTAAGATTACAAAATAAATGTTAGACTTCAGACACTCCCAGTTGTGTAAAATTTAAGTTTTAAGGAGAAAAGTACTCGGAGAAAAGTACTCGGAAAGTACTCGGCCGAGTACTTTCTGAGTACTTTTGTCATAAAAAGTTAATTTTAATCAAACAGTGATGGTCTGAAGTCATGATGTTGCTTTGCAATCTTACCTTTATGCATGTACCATCAAATGCCGATGTACTTCAGCTTTGTTTGAGAACTTGGTTCTCAAAAAGTACTCGACTACATCACTGCTGAATTCCATTCTTATGGTGAAGCAAAACTATATACGCGTGCGGCTATCTTGGCTGGGACCCATGCGAGTGCTGTGTGAACCAGCCCAGAGTGCCAATGACTGTTGTAAAGCATCGTAGCGGTCTGTCATCGCTGGGTCCGAACCGTTTGCCAGGCGAGACACCCCGTGTTCCCCGCTGCCCTGGTCCTGTGCTGAACCAATGTTGCATTTTGCGGCGATACGATCACAGCGCTCATCACATCGCATTCTAAGCGGCAGTGCGGTCGGTGCGACATACCGTGGCCCTGTCAAGCTGTTGTCGTCGCGGTGGCCCGCCCGATGAGTCCGTACCGTACCATATTCACTCTGTCTGACTGGACTGCTCAATGGTCCTGCCAAACCGTAGGTTAGATACATACATCTTCGCCCCTATTACTTTGCATATCATGTGTTACACCGTTAGTTAAGCTGCACCTCCTTCGATACCACTTTGAGCTGTTTAAGCAATAGACTCATAATAGAAAAGAAGTGAGAGCAACAACCAACCATACAGTTTGACTTCACCCAAACCCTTTGTATCCCGCTCATTTAATCGTTGGCCCTGAATATCACATGCTATAGGGACAATAACAAAAGTTCATGCTTCCATGGTCCTGATATTAGGGGAGCGCAACAGTACTCAAGTCGGGATCTCTGTGACGTCTTCGTTTTTGCTTTGGACACGTACCGAGATCGAGCACCGTCATTTGATTCGCGCCCTCTTGTGTCCACCACACTATGAGTTCAGTTCAGAAATCCTAACTTGACGAATCTGCCAACTGTTTGTACACAGCGAATGCGCTCATCTACCAAAAGTGGTAGCAGCCAATAAAATTGGCGGACTTCTTTTAAGGTCGTCCATACCTGCATTATAATGAACGAGTCCACAAGTCTAACTACTTTGATTGGTGAAAGTTTTGTATACGTCATGTCGTTCATATGCAATTATGAATAACTATGATGGGAAGTCCGATTGGCTTATTCGTCCAGTCGGACTTGACTGGTGACGGACACACAGCTGAGTTCGGGAGGCTTGTTCCCGTATGTTAACGAACAGCTCGATTTGTTGTTCGTGAGTCGGCCGCTCGAACGCCAGGAACAAACAACCGGTTATCACATGCAACATGGCGGCGTCCATGTACGTTATTCGAGAGTTAAGGTTTGGATGGGCTGAATTCTTTTCTATATAAACAGGAACATTCGTTTCTGTGTTTCGGAAAATAATTAGTGTTAATTTTGCAAAACTTCCCATTGTCTACATGGTCTATAGCTTTGGAAGCCATCTCTCTACTTTTTGCAGCTGTTCAAAAATCAAAATCTCACGAGTTTTTCCGTGAGTTTCCTGTAAAACCAAAACGAGGAGGTGGCGTGTGATCCTGTTCCAAGAACAGTATTCTTGAGTCTTGTTCCCGCCGTTCGAGCGTGAGAACAAGAAACCCGTGTTAAGAACAGGCCAAGCGAACTCGACCACGTTGTACAATAAAGGATTTCAAATGAGGGCGCCTTATGAGGGTCTTGCAAGCTGCCCGGCCGAGCGCGAAGAACGTGTAGTGCACGCGTACAGGCTGAAGGGGAGGCTGTCTTCATTCGAGTGCGCATGGGCACGATGCGACAACGTGTTTATTTATCCGATGAGTTCTTCCGGAAATCCTAGCACGCCGGAAAAATGAGACCACGAGAAGAGGCTTGAAAGTTTGGGTCAGGCCTCATGCTCGGAAAATGATTTTGTTTGGGACCATTCTACCATGTGTAAATATTTCAGAGAGCAATGTTAGCATGAAGGGTTACTCAAGTTTGCCTGAGAGGGCCGTGCGAGTCTTTCATTCGCACCTTGGAGATCATAAGCTGTCAAAGTGCACCCTACCTATTTGATGCGTCCTGTCGTCTGTTCTGTTGCAGGAGACCTTGTCCGAATGTTGATACTCTCTGGTGTGACCAGGTACCTGGAGGTGAAAAGAGTCGAGGGTAGTTACGTGTTCTACAAGGGCAGACTGTCACCCGTTCCCGCGTCTGCTAGGGAGGTGATGGCATCTCGTGAGTGTGGCAGCCTCGCGGGTCGGATTCTTGCTCGGGCCATGCATGTGCCTCTATCTGGCATCAGCTGACATCGGTGTTTACTTTCCATTTGACTAACTGCTCTTTGGAAAGTGAAAATGAAAAATCTTGTGTAGCATCAAGTACCAACTACCTAGTTGCTTTTTTTGCATGTCTTGCATGTTTCTGCTTTCTCTGTGAGAGCCTTTTCGAATTTTGTGCCCAGTGAGATTGCATGTTTAACCTGTGTGCAGGCTCCACACCTATAGTTGTCAAGTTGCATATCTTGACATTGAGGATAAAGACTTTGTTTGAAATTCAAAGAAAGCATCATGGATGATTCGGCAGTAACTGTCACTGTTTAGCCATCCTGCGGGCCAGTCATTAAGAAAGGCTGTGGATTTAGTCGATTTTTCCATCACAATTAAGTGACACCAGGGATAGCCCCTTGAAAGTTTTGCAACTCGTTTCTAATGGGGACCCCTATTGAATGGGGACGAAAGTCCAGCCTTAGAGGCAGCGGGAAACCGGAGTACCTGGAAGAAACCTGCGAGAGCGAGTATGGACTGGAAACCAAACGTTGCGTGGGCCAAGCCGGGACTCGAACCCGGGCCTCATTGGTGCAAAGCGAGTAAAGAACCGCTACGCTATCCCGCTCCCCCAGAGTCCGCTCAGAGTCCAAAAGCTATGTATACTGCAGAACCTGTTATACCAGGCACGAAATGGTACAGAAGGTACCCCCCAACAAGTCCAATCCCTATACACACTATACACACTCCAACCTATTGTCACTTAAAACACATCCCCCTAGATGTCTGAAAAGAATTCCTGAGATACCAGTATAACAATGACCAACACAAAGGCGGGGTTCTCTTTGTCCCATAGTTTTCTTCACATGGAACCCGTTGTTCAGTGAGGGGCACCTGTAGGATAGATGAGGTAAATTATAGAACAAATAAACATTTCAGCAATCGTAAAATGTGGATTGGCAGAGTTTGCTGATATGGACAGGTTTATTCTGGCAGCAGGTTGTTCGTGTTTGTTCTCTGTAGGGAACCCTGAACGAATAAGCTTTTTACCCGTTAAAGTTGAATAAAATCCGGCACACTGAGTTCTTTAAATTCTCATGAACAACAATTCTCCCTACTAAAGACACTGTTGCTGCACCTCGTGATTCGGGGCAAGCTTTTGCTTTTAAGAGACGCCTTACACCAATACACTGGATAAGAAGGGCATAAGGAACCAGTGAGATGGTGGTTGCTATGCAAAAGCTTGCCCCGAAACACGAGGGGATAGCAACAGTGTCTCTGGTCTGGGGAATTCAAATTGTTATGTTTATGTAAAATCAGATGACTCAGTTCGTGTACCAGATTTTATTCACATTTAACCCGCAAAAGGCATATTTCAGGTTGTCCTCTTGAAACTGTCTGACCATTCCCATAAAAACGCTATTACGATTTACAAAGCTCTCTCTCCCCCTTCCCCGTCCCCTCCCCCTCTTTCTCTTTCCCTCTCTCTGGTTTGGCCCTATTCGTTCCTCCACCTGTGTACGTATAGCTGCGCTTTCTTTGTTAGAAAAGAGGCCCTTTCAGGATCTTATCAACTGTGTGATGGAGTACACGGAAGAGGACGGGGTGCCCAAGGAAGGCTACGTGAAAGGGATGAAAACAGGAGACTTCTTCAATCTCTTTGGCGTCTTTAACTTGCACGATCTCATTGGTCACGCCATGGCTCTTCACCCGGATGATGAGTAAGTTGCTGTGGATGGATTGAATTCAAACCCGCGGCGCTCAAACATGCTGCAGCCCCAGTGTTGTACTGTCATAGCAGTTTTGTGGCTTGGCCTACACTTTCTCTCTTCGCTTACTGTACTGCTGCCCCATGTCAGTTAGATAAGAGATTTGGGGCCCACATGCATGTACGTAAATCTTGTTTTTACGTTTTCTCCTATTTTTGCAGTTACTTTGAAAGTCCATGTGAAGACACCGTGAAGAGGATAAAGCTGTACTTTGACTCTGTTCCTATAAACGGGAAGAGCCCGTACCTGTATCCATTGTATGGCCTAGGGGAGCTACCGCAAGGCTTTGCCAGGTGAGAGTAGACGGTGTATGTTCCAACCCTTCAAAAAAGCACCAGATTTCATGCACCCAATGAAGAGGCCAGGGAACGTGAAGTTTGAGTAAAAATTTGGTTGAAAAAAGTTAAATTATTTAGCAGGGTGGTGAACAAGTTGACACAACACAAACCTTCAAAGCACTTATCCATTTCGGGCAATTTCAAGCCAATATTGAAGAAGCAGCTTCTGGAAAACATGCATAATTTAAAGGAAATGCAACTGACAGATCTAGATTTCAAGATATCCATCGCCAAAGACATTTGGAAGTCGTGACAACAATTCCCCCCCCCCGGGACCCATCTTGTGTTTATTTTCATTTATTAGGTTGAGTGCCATCTACGGGGGTACCTACATGCTGGACAAGCCCGTTGAAGAGATCGTGATGGACGGCGGCAAGGCGGTCGGGGTGAAGTCCGAGGGAGAGACTGCCCGCACCAAGCTTGTGGTGGGCGACCCGTCCTACTTCCCGGACCTGGTGAAGAAAACCGGACAGGTGGTGCGAGCAATCTGCATCCTGGACCACCCTATCTACTCAATTGGAAACGATCCGACGTCGACCCAGATCATCTTTCCTTGCCGTCAAGTGCCGGGCCGGGAGTCAGGTGAGTCAGGTGGGGGATTGTGAATTTGCCTGAGCTCGAGGAGTAGCTATGAGTTTAAATGTAGGGGCATAATACCTAAGTGGGATGTCACGGTTGAGTTCATTTGTCAAGTGTTAAGGTCGGCCACGTGGTCCCGATCCCGAGGACAGAGACGAAGTTTGAGTTGGAGACAAAAATAGAGATTTTTAAGCCCTGTATAACTCATTCAGCACAAGAGTACAGATGATCTAATCGCAAACAAATTTCTTCAAATGAAGTACACAAAAATGTTCACATCTGTTCTTTTTCAGATATTTACGTCTGCTGTGTGTCGTTTGCACACAACGTGGCCTCCAAAAATTTCTACATCGCTACAGCATCCTGCAAGGTGGAGACAAATGATCCACTGAGCGAGCTTCAAATTGCACTAGACCTCCTGAAGCCCATCAAGGCCCAGTTTGACTCGGTGTCAGACCTGTACGAGCCCATTAACGACGGCACAGACAACAAGGTAACCATGTTTTTGTTGTGGGCTTTCTCCATTTTTCATGTCTTGTTATTTTTGAATTGTTTCAACCTTTTCCTTCCTCCAGTTTTTAGAATCGGCTGAGAGATTTTTGGAAGATTTATTTCAAGACTGGGGAAGGTAAATCCCAGCCATTTTAACCTAAGTTTCTAACTTAGGTTATGATGGTGTTTAAAAGTCGGAGTTCAAGAGACTTTTGACAAGGTTCCTTCTCAGTGGTGGATTATGTGAGATATTCATTCCTCGAAATAAATCTTTTGGAGTTGGATCAAGATAGTATCTACAGATGTTTTACCATTTTTATTTGTTGATTATGCCCTTTTCAGAGGTTATATTAGCGGGAATTCCTATTTCAGTGTTTTCCATGCACGCACGCATAGGGACTTCGTGTCCTTGAAGTGGCATTTTTTCGAATTTATGAAATAACACCGATATCCCGCTGCATATAAGTTGTTTACCCTGACTTCCTGAGCATTTTGTGTCTGGAAGAAAGAAAAATCGTCAGATAGGAAAAAGCACACACATTGGCTAATCTGCAGACGCACCTTTCGACTCAGATTGGATCTGTCCTATTGGTTCACTTGCGATGCGATGTCATTCTCCAAAGACTTGGACCGGGTAGGAGCAACAAAGGGCGGTGACTCCGTGTGACCTTTTGCAATTATTTTTTGTTTACTATTCAAACAGATCTTCATCACCAAGTCGTACGATGCCACGACTCATTTCAAATCTACTTGCAGTGACATCAAGGACGTCTACAAGAGGGTGACAGGGGAAGATGTGGACTTAACCGCAGCTGACCCCAGTAACCTTGAAGAAGTCAGCCAGTAAACTTCCCGCTGCATGCTTGGGACTATAATAGTTGAAACCCACTGCATTCTCGATTCCCTCTAACCCATACCCCCTGCTGCGCACCGTTTTTTGTGCATCGAAAAATCAAGCTTTGCCAAATTAAATTAAAAAAACCCGAAGGTTAAGGCCTCTTTCTGTGCAGGGAATCCCACACTGCAAAAACTGGGGTGTTAAATTAACCCCCCTCCCCATGTTATCAACACTTTTCACTGGTGTTAAACACCCTATGATGTGGTCATCTGACGAAAACGTTTTGATTTTAACACCACAGTTATTGCAGTACGCAAGAGTACGATTAACTGTAACATTAGACCGTACTCGGAACAAAAGACCAAGCTGCTGGGAATTGCCAACTTTTTTCCAATTTTTTCAAGGCGGCAGGCCTGGCTGAAATACTTGGGCGTCAATAGATGTGTCCGTCAGATCCGAGTAAACCTGAGACAGTTATTCATGTGGGTGCAAACGTCCAGTAAATGAAGCTATGCTTTTGTGAAGAATTTTGAAAATGTAACATCTTGAAAACCATGCAGTTTTACGCCAAGCAACTTCAAATTACACCCAGCAGCAAGGGGTTAACCTTAAAAGAGTCAGTTTTTAAGCCAATCTCACAGCTGGCGGGATATTCCGCCCTCTAAGAACTCGGCTGTGCCAGGTCCCATATTTTTAAGCCTGGCATGTTTGCAAAGACAATCCTTATCATTACACAAACCGCAAGAACGTTATGCCCCATTTGTCCAAAATTGGTGTAAAAATGACCGAAATGAGTTACTCTACAAAATCTAAGGGCTCATCTCCAGAGAAAATTGCACTACGGTGATATCGGAAAACATGCCGAGGAGGGGGGGATACCGTCCCGGCTCTTTTAGGGTTAATGCTGGATGCCTCTGTAGGTTCACTTATCTCGGAGAAGAAATTCTCCATGCAGGCGCTGTAACTTGTGAGAAAAAGTAGTAAGTAGTATGTAGGCCTACACTGGTGCAGTGGCTTTATTAAGTCGCCAGTCGGTACCAGAAGGTGCCACAAAAAGGATATGAAATGGTATATTGGATACAAAAATACACGGGGCCTTCTGTTTTTCTCTTTGGTTTTTTAAGGCCATTAGATAACAGCATGCTCTAAAGTCATAAGGTCGGGCTAAGACAGGCTACTGGCGTATATGCAGCAGCTTGGAATGTGGATTATCATAATGTGGATGTTGAGGCTGTACGCCGGTCGCTGAAACCATTCACTTTTAGTTAGCTGTTCAATTCGAATTATCGTCCAATTTAGGAAATTAATGCCTTTTGTTTGCATGCAGATATAATGAAGTACAACACAAAACAAATACGAAGAGAAAATTAACCAACTTTACAAAGGACCTCATTTACAGAAAAGATGATATATCATTATAAATAATCATCATTAGCTACAGCATAACAAACCACCTGACTCTTCAATAACAAAAATAACTCTATATCTTTACATCTTTCATAAGTAGAATGAGGAACAAAAGAGTTGGAAAAGCGACTTGTTCTGGCCCTCATTAACTGCCATCTGCGCCTACTTCTTAGCTTTATAATAATGACCCTTTAATGGACGGGAGCAATCGGCTACAGTTGCACTGGCCTAGGCAAGTACCCGTTCTTTATGTATTTGATTAAAGATCGACGTCATAAAATTCATGATAGTAACAGCTTACTTCGTAACTCTGTGCAGTTTCTACCTGTCTAGCTGTTTCGCGTGTTCATACCATACAGTGCTATCATGTGCTATGGTACTCAAACGCAAAATCCTCGCATCCACATCATTGAAAAACTTACGTTTTCTATTAAAAGGAATCACAATCTTTGGTTACACTTCAAGAGAGTAGCCTTTGTTTGATTCCACCCAACGCAGGCGATCTTCCATTTCAGTACCCAAATATCTGTAACAATGTACAATACGTTCTCAATCGATTTGCCATATAAATACAACGAGGACATGCAGTAGGGTAAAAAACTTTCTTCATCCTAAAACAATTATCATTTCTTTCGTTTTCTTTGTGTTCAACACTAAATGATTTACCATGCATTTTTAAAAATCAATCAGTTCCAGTAACAATACTAGTGTTGCTTTTATACTAAACCGGGGAGATGTGTAGGCCCTATTTCAAAAAGGTTTGTTTGTGTCGCTGAGTGAAGAGAACAGAGAACAGAAGTCAGCGCCAAACAGCCGGGGTGACGTGAAATTGCCCCTTTGTGTCGAGCGTATTTACAAAAAGCTGTATTGTGGCCCCTTAAGCCATGGACCAGTCATTGTGTGATAGTTACTTTGATTTAAACCGGCAAGGGCGCATATTGAAATTGGAGGACTGAGGACTGTTATTAGGTTAATGATGATGCGACCGTCAGGTGGCCAATAAATAGACCTGCAAAATGTGTTCAGCTGCTGGCTTCGTGTAGCACACCAAGTCGACCATGCTTTCTCCACATGCGCATTTATGGGGTGCACCGGTTGACATTTACTGCCTGAATTTCGGCGCCCGCCTAATTCTATAAGTACATGCTACAACAACTGACATAAAATTCCCTGATGACATATGAGGGTCTTAATACTCAGACCCATGTTGGTGCGTTGTATTCGGAAATTTTTCAGCAGTAATGCAAATTCACTTAGGTATTTTTGCCCCTAAGGAAAGGGTGTATTTATGTCGTTCGTTAGAATCATTTGGGAGTTGGAAACACAATTAATTAAAATAAAACTAAAAGAGTATCTTATATAGTTTAAATTATTAATTTTTAGGTCATTTGGAACCATTTTCTAAGTATGCTTTTACTGTGGGTTCGGAAACATTGTGTGTCTATTTTTTCTTTCATGTAGCTGACAAACTTATTTTGAAGCTGAACAAGACAGTAATACCAATTATTTCAAAAAGTCATTCTTGTTGGTTTAAATTATGTTATGGTGAAAACGCGGCCATTTAAAAAAAAATATTTCGGTTGGCTTTTTGGCCACTTTTATTTAGAAAAAAGTCATGCCTTCTCATAATTAATCACATTTGCTTTTATTATGTTCAAAAATGCGATAACCTAACAGCAGAATCTTCAAATCCATCTGAGATAACAAACTTGCCGCTTGCAACAAAGGGCGCTGTTCATTGGTTGAACTGCGCGTACATCAGCTGTCCTCGGAAAAGCTCAGATGTCTCTGCGTCCACACCATGACACTTTCATGCATCAAAGGCACAATTCTAGATCTGCTTCCACGTGTAAATACACACACGTAACACAAAGTATCCACTTTCTCTATCGATTAGGAAACATTGTTCAGGTGTATTAAGAAGACATTAATGTATTGCTACTTGCGTGTAATGGTTGGGTAACAAGGTCAATGGCGGCCCATTTAAAAGTTGTAGTTTTAACTGATGTCTTTTCACTCTCTCTGGGATGCATTGGTAGTTTATTTGTTTGAAATTCGTGTACTGAAAAATCACAGTTATTTTCAAGGTGGGTTAAATAGCTATTCAGCTCTTTTTCCATTCATTTTTATTAAATTAAACAGGCCAATAGTTAATTTTCGGCCTAAAGCATATTCTCTAAACTTACAGAACAAAGTAGTAATTGCACGGGCAATGACAGGGATATTTATACTTTTTATTTCTTATAATATCTAGTGGGCGTCGTGCCATCACATTTTTTGCTTGCACATTCTGCATTTGCCAAAGTTCATGGAAGAATTCCACTGACGTTTGCTTGAATCTTGATACGCCCAATGTTGTGAGTATGTGATACAGATTAGGATTTTTTAAAGGAGGGATTTTGGGGGGCACGATGAACTGAAAGTTATGAGTGTAAAATAGTGACGTCAGACCTGGTCAGTTCCACACCTGCACGTAAAGAGTATTATGAATTGGATGATCCTGTGCTGATTTTGAGTATTTAAGGTTAAAGTACGTACCTGAAGAGTGGAGTTTGGAAGCTAGCTTTGACATTTGGTGTGATATGGCTGTGCTATAACAAATTTGGGACATGCTATAGATACCTTTTTTTCTGACTCTGAATATAATACTCATTTTTTGACTCAAGGCTTTGTTTTGGATTACAAACCAGATTCATAGGTTGATGCATATTTTAACATAATATTTAGATGCTTATTGTTTTTGCGTATTGATTTTTGTATTTGATTTGCTGTACTGACGATTGCAGATTAAACCACACCCATACGTACCGACACACCAACACACATACCAATGCAACCGTCATTTTAACACTTGCAGTAAGTCACAACTCGCCATTAAAGTGGTATGATACAAGGGCAAACATGTTTGGAAATTCTTCTGAGATTAACACGTCACAGCTACTTTAAAATAACAAGGTTTTGCACTGTAATATGAAATTCAGTAGGCTGTGTTTGTAAATTGTTTCTTGTTTGAAAAAAACCAAATGGTTAAGAGTTGAATAAAACTTACAAGGGGCTAACATTTGACTAAAAGTTTGTTTCTTTCAGTTCACTAATGCAGTGTTCATCTTTTTGAATAATTCTGTTAATCCTCTATCAATGTTATCAAGAAAACGTAGAGTCTGTTGATGTGTTGCATAATTTCCTGGTGATTTTATCATCGACATAACAGACATCCTGAAGAGACCAAATGGAGAACCAACACAGCAGAGTGAAGATGAGATGAAAAATTGTAATGGTTCAAACTCAAATTTATGCTCTGAGCTGCAGTGAACGGCAATGCTAGGCATCATAGTCGGCCGATAGGGTAGTCCAAAGGGTAAGAACGAACGAAATGCCGATGTTTTAGGTCCCCTCCTCGCCCCTGTACGCAAGGCGTACGCACACAAACTCAGTGGCTCCAACCGCTCCCCCTGTACGCACACGCAGTACACATCTTTTGACTTCTCGGGGTACCTTGCTTCAGCATCGTTACATGTCACAGTACATTGTACATCTAGTGTAGTATAGCATTGTTATTCGCACGTCGCTTCCGAATTCTTAAATAAATGATCAAAGTAATAACAGGTTTTATATCGGCCCTGGAAATTGAAAAAAAAAAAGATGTTGTTGAATAAAAACAAAAAATAATCCCGGTTTTTTATTTATTCATTTTGAAGGCGTTGGCACTTGAGGAATGGAGGGATGGGCGATGGAATGATACTTTGTTTGAATGTTTTGACACACAAAAGCTGATTCTGGTATTTAGTAGTATGACAAAGTGTACATATTAACATGATGAAGATTCATGAACACGGTACACACTGGTTTGAATTCCCTCCCCTCTGTACGCATGGTGTACGCAACGGCACCAACCCCGCCCCTTTCATGCGTACGTACATTATTTATGGACGGCCCTGTTTTAATTAACATTTGACACACAAACGTGTATTCATATTGGATAACGTGTTGGCTGTGATTTGAAAATGCCCGCTGCGTAAAAACGCTCTGGCATCTGGAACAGACGAGTTAATCCATTCCTTTTGGTCAAGAGTCTCCGTGCGCTGCGTCACGCAGAATTCACCACACGCGCTCCAAGTCCATATAAGGATATTCTTTTGGACTACTTGCGCAAGGGCATGGAGGGATCCCAATACGACGCTTTTAGCGTCGATCTGCGCACTTCCGCGTTTGAAAACAAGGCTTTATGTGTCAGCTTCAATTCTTAATACGATCAGACGATTGAAAGTAAGGAGTCAAGACACAAAATACATAGAGGTATGTTGAATTCAGACTTGTCAGGCTCCAAATTTTTGTGGAAGAGTCTTTCAGGATGACTGGACACGTGAAATCAAAAGAGGAAATAACGTCAATTTACCGGGAACAAACGTACCTGCGATGGTCGTGTATCCTATGCAGTGGGCGTGGTTTAAACTGAAGTGGCGTCACACTTACGAACCGAATACTGCATGTACTGTGTGGACTCCGCGGGCGCGCGATGAAGTTCAACATAGAGAGACTCGGTTTCGATGTAGATATGCGCAGATGGCGATAATGTGAAATCTCTCTATGGTTGTGGTGTTGCACGCGACCATCACGAGGGCTGCGGTGGCTTCCAACAAACCCGTTCAAGAGCAAGAGATCAGCACTCATTTGGAGACAGCTGCGAGCAGCACAGCGTTGGCAACCTGCTTAAACCAGGTAAGGCGCGCGGGGATGATCGCGAGACCTCGTCCAGGTCTTTGTCCAAGATGAAATTGATCGGCTGCGTCAAGGGTAAGACGAGCAGGGGACGCAATTTGGAGGCACTGGACATTACCAAACGGGGTATGTCGCCTCTCTAAGATCTCCGACAGGATACCAAGGCCCATGCGCTGCAGGATTGGCATTACAAAATAAAATGTCAAGTCAAACCACTGGACGCCAAGTGTACGACGCTGACACTGCTCGTGGAAGGCTTGAGTACGCTGTTGATATTTCTTTCTCAGTGTCCAGGTTTCAGACCCGTAGAGGAGGGCAGAAAAGGCCGATGCCGCTCGCTTTCCGTCCGAAGGTTGTAAGATGTCCCCCCCTCCATCTTTGACGGTCATCAGTAAATAGCGCACCATCATGAGCACACAGGAGGTCAGCAAACCTTTGATCACCTTTATCAGTCCCTAGTTATGTCTGGTACTATGAAAGAATTGTGTACAAGGATGAGCAGAACAGGGTGGGTGCCAGCACACAACCTTGCTGGACTCCGGGGGAACGGTCTCACTTCTTCGGCGTGCTTGGATTTCTGGGTAGTAAGCGAACACTGCTGAGTGACCCAAACGTATGCTCAGTAGCCCCAGATGGTCCGCGCTGAATGCGGAACCAGACTTTATGCGTATGTACGTGTGCGACTGGAAAAACACAGCACACTACACGAATGAGTACTAGTGGCACGTTGCGTCAGCGTGCTCAATTATCCGGTGCGTTTTTCCGGAAATCTGAGTACGCCGGGAAAAATGAGACCGTTACACCGGAGGAGGTTGAGAAAAGGGGATAAGTCACTGCCTATCCTGACCTTGGCTTAGTGTCAGAGTTTAGAGCTCTAGAATTATACACCTGGAGTCCCTTTGCGTTGAGGCTATCCCAGGGTTGGCTCCGGTCGACAGAATTATTGTGGCTGTCTTGATGTCGGAGTCAACACAAGTGACATATTGCGGCGATTTGTACTCGTGACGGAGTTCAGCAAATACAAGCAAGCCGAGGATTATACGAGACGTGGAACAGCTGGGAGTGAAACCTTTCTGCTGTGTTGTGTGCAGGGAAATAAACAATGAACTGATTCTGGTAAGCAGAATATGCGCGAACACCTAACCAAGGATTGAAAGCAAGATGATTGGACGGTAGCTGTCGCAGGCCGTCCTTTGGTCTTTCCCTTTATAGACAGGAAGAATTTTACCATCTTTCCATTCTTCTAGAACCATGCCTGAGGACCACACATTAGAAAAAATTCCGTGAAGAGCCCTACTTAAATTATGGGCATCTCTGCAGATATGAGATACTTGGGCCTAAGGGAGATACCATAAAACGGACGGGGTGTTCGGGGAAATGAAAGTAAAACTCCTGAACAAAATTCTTCGAAATTGATTGTCTTCTTTTGACTCTCTGAGTTAAACAACAGTATTCATTGATGCGAATAATGGGAATAGCTATGTGATTGGTCTTAACCCACGTGATTAAGTTGTCTTGAACGTTTAAGACTGGCTCAGGTGAACATGAGCACTGATAATACCCTTGCCTGCAGATTCGTCAGACTTCTTGCCAGCTGCAAAGTACCCGTAACGATTACCCGCAATTATTTTTCCCTTCAAGGTAGAATGGTATTTTTCTTTGGAAGAACTGGAGAAATATGTCAAAAAGGGTTTCAAATGCTGCAATATTAAAAAACATTTGCATTTGATTTTGCTTAATTTCTTTCATGAAAATTCACTTTCCTTTAATTTTGCGCATTTCAAAAGAGATCTGTCTATAACTGCTTCACACACTTGTTGAGATTTATCCCCCGCCGGTGGCTTTGTTATTAATAAACAAATCATAGGACCTCCGACACAAGAAAATATCGCTTCCATCGTCTTTTGGAATAATTTGAGAGCTGCCTGCACATTGAAGGCTACTGCGCCTGGAGAAACTAACATACGAACGGCCTATGACATGAAACAGCTCCATCACCTGTAGAAGAAACTTGCTTTGACAATAATTAGGCTGGAAAAGTAGAGGTCACCTTTGAACACCTTGCAATGTGGATACAATTTGTCAGGATCTGTTTTGAATTATTTGCGACCAGACAGAAAATGGAGTGACATTCTCGGATTCTTTAACCAAACCTTTTTTTGGCCCACCATAATACATGCCCATGGATCTGTATTAATTTGTATGAAATGAGCCTGGATATGCGACCAAAACTTCATCAAACTACGAGATTTATACGAAGGCGTATAAGGGTCACTCGCAGCAATTTTTTTCGAGTTACTATATCGCCGCGGCGAGTTAGCGAGATAACTCGAAATATTTTTGCAAGTGGCTTTTACACGCTTCCGTAGATTAATGCTTCCCCCACATGAAGGTTGCACTACACAAAGTACGTAGGCCTACCTATAGAAAACAGTGCAAAACCAGAGCGAAATATCGCCCCCTGTTGGCGCATGGCTCTTGGGAAGAAGTTGGCCTCCGTTTTTTCACTGGAAATTCAAGATTATGGCCAGAAAATCACTTTTCGTTTCAATTTTATGGGGGTAAGCCACGTGAACTTTTAAAATTCGCCTTTCCCCAAAGATACCCCCAATCATGCGCTCAGCTCTAAATGTAGCCGCCCGCCTCTCTCCAAAATAGGCCCGTAAATTGGGGCTCTTTGTGAAAAAAAACCCAAACTGGAACCTTTCACTCCCAAATTCTGGATTTGTGGAAATACTTCTATGATCCCCCGAGATTATTGCACGTCTTATCGTAGAAACCCGGCGGAATCGCAAAATCTTAATGAGCTCACGCGCAGAAATACAACGATTTGGTGGAATGCACCCTGAACAAAAAAAAAAACCCCAAAAAAATTGTAGTAAATACTACGGAGGCCTCTAACTTCGTCGAGCAACCTGCCACTTTTGCAGTACATTCCGTTGAAATTTCGTAGTTCGTGAGCCAGTTCGGTATTTCAAAAGCTTTGTCTTTCGGGAACCGTGCAAGCACTCGTGTGAGTAAGTGTATGGCTGCACCGTAATGGAGATCATGGGCTGTGCTGACAGGGCAGACTATCGCGTGCTGAGTATACGCTGTTGGAATACCTAAATGTGACTCATACCGATCATACAATTAAGCAAGGGAGGACCCAGCACCAAAGGGCAAAATACTTTTTTTGCAATTGTCGAGGCGAAAAATATGGGATAAATCATTAATTGCCCAGTTACACACTGCAGGTTAAGTGAAGAAAAGAAATGAAAATAAATAAATAATAAAAGTGTCTTTCTTTCATTGAAGTTTAGACCAGAAAAGACATCCCTTAAGTAGCGTAGAGGCTTGGCTTCGTTTTCGGTCCCTGAATTCACCCATAGAGCTTGAAAAAAAATTCACCGACGGTTCAGAAGTTGGTTTTATCGTGTGTCTTTTATTGGACTAGGTAACACTGAAACACGCCTGCATTATTTCTTGTAGTTCTGGTAATGGTATATGTATCCTTCCGCGAAAAAATCTCAAGTAATCTTTGGGGGTTGTCCACTTTCAGTTCAGATTAAACCTTTAATACACATTTCAAGAGATATAGATGTGTATTTTGGCACAATGTCTGTCCTTATTTAGTGATTAATTATAAATAAAACCAAACTACTTTTTTCATCAATCCCACATCGACGGCAGAGGACATCGGGGATTGGCAACAGCCATCTTGGATTCTCCAGCGTGAATCAGGAAGTGGGCAGAGGCTAGCGCCCAAGTTGTCCTCAAAACCTGCTAACAAAGCTGTTTCTGCTTCGCTTCTTTGGCAAGAGCTGAATTTCATCCTTTTTCACGATGGATGAAGAGTACGACGCTATTATTTTGGGCACAGGGCTCAAGGTAAAGTTTGTGAAATATGTTCCTGCAATATTTCAACCATTTTTATTACGCACACTAAAATGACACATGTGCAGCCGGTCGCGGTCACCATGCTGGTTATGCTCGACCAAACCCGGCCGCCCTTAGCCCCACTAGTGTGGCACGGACTCTCACTCCCGATCCATCCTAGCCACACATCCGTATACGCAATTTCGTGCCGGCGTACTGAACATTTTCGGCGCACCCACTTATCATCGTGGGTGCAATTTCTTTTGCATACGAACATGATCCTTGACCTTTCCGTTTTCTAAAAACCATTTATTGAATGATTTCACTCACGTTATTCAGGTATTTTCCAGTCAAGACATCTAAACTGCTGCCAAAGTTTTGGAAGAGTCAATTGGTACATGTAGTATCTTATCGCTCAGTCCGTTTTATTAGTTTTATATTACATATGTCTTGACATGGAAGAGCCGTCGAGACGAGGAGGGGTCAAGTGACGTATTTTTCAATGATCTTATTTTAAAGATGGCGACTGAGAGAGCAAGCCCCATTAGATTAAATAGATAAAGGCAAAAAGACAGGAAAATACTTGAATAACGTAAAATTGCGTATACGGATGTGTGGCTAAGGATGGATCGGGAGTGAGAGTCCGTGCCACACTAGTGGGGCTAGGCCGCGCTCACCGTGACATTCATTGGGATCAGGTCAACTCGGACCCAAACCAACTCAGACCCAGGACCAATTCGGACCCACGCCAACTCGGACCCATGACCATCTCGACCCACAACCAACTCAGACCCACGCCAACTCGGACCCACCTTGAGTCAACTCGGACCCACTCTTATGGTTGTAATTATGTTGCAATTGTGTGCTGTAGATTTGCACTGTAATTACATGAAAAAAAATTGCTATAGATACAAGTTTATCCAACTGCTTTGCAAAAGTTAATTTGTATAGTGCTGTGCTGTTGGTCCTAGCCGCATGTGTGAGCCCGCTGCGCTAGCGCCCAGTGACTTTGTAAAAAAATTGTACTTATGTTGTGGTTCCATGACAAGGGTTACTTGCTCCTTTCTTTATAATTTAGGGGCACAGTTATGAGACAAATGAGAGCTGTTTAGCAACCTGTGCTGTCACATGTGCAGATATCATCAAGAACGAGGGTCAATTTTTTAGAACACACAAAACTTTCCCAGTGCCTCACGCTATGTTGAAATCAAATTGTTGTACTTCTTCACAAATTCTCCATACATGCGGGTTAGTCTGGTTCCCAGGCTTGAGGAATCATTGGTGAACCTGTAGGCTAGGTCAGGGAACCGGACTACATATATGTACACATACAGTATACACTTTGTACACATGACATGCGCATCGGCATATTGTAAACTCAGGCAAAACCTCACTGAAATTCGGGAGTTGGATTGAGAAATCCATTTCTTGTATTTCTCTTAAAACTTTATTTATCAATTGATATACAAACTAACAGTGAGTGAAGAAAAATCGGTACTGTTCTTTGCCAGATTTTTCTGGTTGTCTATGGACAACCAATGGTGGAAATTCTTGTTTGGAAATATATTTGGTTGTTCCTGGCACCTGGGCAACCAATTTAGTGAGGACTGTAAATTTGTTACATTTTTGTAGTTCTGAAGGAAATTTCTCTTTAACCCTCCTCCCCTAGGCTTTTGCACAAGAAACAGTGCTGAACCAAACAAAGTTCAACAGAGAAAACTTGTGCACAAGGGGGTCTCTGTTACAACCTGCACGTGGCTGGACAGAAATCTGTTTAACTCCAACAAGTCAACATTGTTGAAGTTTGAGTCATTTGGTATGGATAGGGGTCTGCAGTATGCAGATGACTTTGCAGAGTAATAGTATTAAATCTTACAAAATCAAAGTGTAGCCCAATAGATGGATCCCAATACGACGCTTTTAGCGTCGATCTGCGCACTTCCGCATTTGAAAACGAGGCTGTTTGCCAGCAGACGTGTCGGCAGTTGCACTGATGTGCAGTGTTTTCTCTTCACAAGTAGCGCTCAAGACAGCTTAAATTTCCCTCATTTTTGTTCAGGATTGATTAGCTTGTAATGTTTTTGATAAAGTTTGGATTGAAAAACTCTTGGAGGGATATTTCCACGGCTGAATACATACACTTATCGTTTTGAAGCACAACAGAATAAAATTCTGTCCGTGTACACACCAAAATAATTACAGAAGCGATGAGAATGAAAATTTCCAAAAATTGATGTTTTTCCAAACACTTTTTTTGTGAACACCTACAATCAATACAAATTGATACATGAAAGCTGTCAATGTTACTACATGTACACACACATACACGTACTATGGAGAAAAAAAGATCCTTCATGCTGAAGTGGGTTAGGTGACTTGCTTTGCGTTTTATGATCTTTCCTCCAATTTTTGTCAGTAGTTCCTGGCCAGTGGGCCATGGCTGCTGGTCCCTGCAGTTTTATACGTACCCTAGGGGCTGAAATTGGCCCTGGTGGCCAGCCGTCTATTCCTGTCCCAGCTATCATGTGGCGTTTCCTTTTCCGTTGAAGTTTAGCAGCCTTATTTCAGCAGGAATTTTCTTTTCGTGTTAAAAAAAAAACCCACCAAATTTCCCTGTTTTGTTTGTCAGGAATGTGTCATCAGTGGACTGCTGTCAGTGTCGGGAAAGAAAGTGCTTCATATGGACAGAAACAAGTACTATGGTGGCGAGAGTGCATCTATAACACCGTTGGCAGATGTAAGCAGTACAAACCTTAATTGTAATTTATTTTATTTCTGTGTAACAGTGTATTGGACAGAAAGTGTATTTCTGCACAGGTAGGATTGTGATATATTTAGGAAATAAAAATGCGGGTCATACTTCATAGAGTAAGTTTTGAGAGGGCTTTAACAATAGGGTATAAAGTACAAGTGGGGAAGGTCTGCACAGAAGACAAACATGACTGAAAGACTGTTTTTTCATCATTGAAGTTTTATTCCCATCACATAGAAAGAATGGATTCCTTTTGTACCGAAGTCAGACGGGGTGTATTTGAGGCAGTGTGAAATAGAAACAGTTATATGCCACCGAGGAAGAGGAGAAAAAAGAGGAAATTGCGCCGAAATTTGTTACTGGAGACATATGGCTTTTTGTAGGGGGGTCAAGCAGGAAGGTTTTCTGCACTCTTTCTGGCACATTGTGTTTGATAATCGGATGCTATGTATTTGCTGATTGGCTGTGTAACTAGGGTTCTGTCGCTGGTGGACAGCCCTCTAGAGGGTTGTGCACACAGCATGTGCACCTAGTTTTGATCGTAGCCGTATTGTTCAGTAGACAGTATTCGTATGTCGGCTATCTTGACTTCAAAGTGAGTTAAAACTTTTTGATTTTGGAACCTGAGAGTAAAAAAATAACTGTAACAAATTAAAAACTACAGTACAAATTCATGCAGTTTTTGTTTAGAATTATTTGAAATATATGATAAATTCTATCTACCTGTAAATGTTTTAAGCGACATTAAAAAAAAAAACACAAATGGAGCTCGGGTACCTGAAATAATCTGACACCGTCCCATTTTATACCATATTAAACTGAGTGCAAAAGATTCAGGGCACAAGATGAGAAATGGCTTCTGCGTGAATCTTATTTGGTGGTTTTTTGGGGGCTTTTGTTCCCCTCCTGTACAGTTGTTCAACAAGTACGGCAAGGACAGTGAATACAATGAAGAATCCTATGGAAAAGGCAGGGACTGGAGCGTAGACCTCATCCCAAAGCTCATCATGGCCAATGGTAGGTACCAGTTGTCCATATCAAGCCTGCCATAAATTCTGCCGGAGTCCATGTGTTCAGCCTCAGTGGTAGATATGAGAGGCAGTGCCATGTGGGGCTGAATGATGATGTCAGAATCGCTGACTTCATTGATTGATTTAACAGAACCCCAGAGAGTTCAATTGACTGAATACACTGACCGGTAAATTGAGGACCTGTTGTCCAAAGGCCATTTAATGAACTTGAGAAATTGTACCTGCTTCAGAGTGTCAAAGATTTTGTGCACTGGAACATGAAAACTGGACTATGCTTAAAACAACCCACCTTGTATTCAGCCTTCATCCGAGCTCCGGTTGAAGTCGGGCCTCATGCTTGGAAAGAGAAATATCGGAGACCTTTGTACCTTGTGTAGATATTTCACAGATTTTTGTCTGCTTAAAGGATTACTCAAGTTTGCCTGAGGGGGCTGTGCGAGTCCTTTATTTGTACTTGGGAGATTGTAAGCTGTTAAAGTGGACCCTACATATTTGATGCGTCCTGTCGTCTGTTCTGTTGCAGGAGAGCTTGTCCGAATGTTGATACTCTCTGGCGTGACCAGGTACCTGGAGTTCAAAAGCATTGAGAGCAGTTACGTGTTCTACAAGGGCAAACTGTCAAAGATTCCCGCGTCCGATACCGAGGCGTTGAAAACTGGTGAGTATGGCAGCCTCGTGGATCAGATTCTTGCTCTTGACACGTGCCTCTCTCTCTCTGGCTTCAGCTGACCTCGGCGTTTAACTTCTGATTTGAATAGTTGCTTGTCGGAAAGTGATCAATGGGAAATCCTGTGTTGCTTCTGATATCCTAGGTTCTCCACACTGCCCAGTGTCTGTTTGTATATCTTGCACATTTCTACTTTCTCTGTGACAGCGTTTCCTTATGTACTTTGGTCGTGCCCAGTGAGATTCTCCTTTCACCCTGTGTGTAAGGCATCATACCTGAATTTTTCAAGTTCCATACCTTGACATTCAGGATGGATACTTACGTTTGAAATTCAAAGGAAGCATCGTGTATTCGGCAGTAACCGTCACCGTTCAGCCATCATGCGGGCCCGTTCTGTTTCAGGAAAGGTGTGCTCAGAGTCTAGAAGCAGCAGTATCTATTCAATACTGCTGAATATGTTGTTTCATGATGGACACCTGTAGGGTAATTAAATGAGGGAAAGTGTTGAACCCACAGACAGTTTAGCAATCGTAACAAATTGACTCGTATTAAGTATTATTGTGATTTAAAGAGGTGTCCGTCTTCATCCCGCCCCCCCCCCCTTTGCAGACCTGGTCGGTGTATTTGAAAAGAAGCGCTTTGCTGATCTGGTCAGCTGTGTGGCCAAGTACACAGAAGAGGACGGTGTGACCAAGAAAGGCTACCAGAAAGGGATGAAAACAGAAGACTTCATCAAGCTCTTTAACATCCCAAACGTGACAGACGTCATTGGTCATGCCATTGCGCTGCAGCTGGACGATGAGTAAGTTGCCATGGATTGATGGAATTTGAAGGTGCGGCCCTCCGAGGCCCCGTGTTTTACCATCATGGCATTCCGTTAGCGGCCCAGTCTCGTGGCTCTGCCTCCACGAACTCTCTTTTTGCTAACTTAAAGTGGAAAACGCTTTGATGACGGATAGCGTGTGCCTGACGTCAGCCAGAGATTTTGGCCCGTGCACATGGGTTAATCCCGTTTTTACCTTTCTTTTTTTTTGGTAGTTACTTGCAAAGTCCATGTGAAGACACCGTGAAGCGGCTAAAGCTGTACTTTGACTCTGTCTCTAGATACGGGAAGAGCCCGTACCTCTACCCATTGTATGGCCTAGGGGAGCTACCACAAGGCTTTGCCAGGTGAGAGTACATGTAGATGGTGTATGGTTCCAACCCTTTGAAGAATCACCGTGTATTACGCACTTATTGAGCAGCCAGGCAACTGGATATTTAAGTATAAGTTTGAAAGAGGTTGTATTTTTAGCAGGGCAGTGGAAGGACTGACACACCACGGACCTCTCAATACTGTTAATGGTAAACACATGCATAAATTGACAAAATGCAACCAACAGATCTACACGTCGAATATGTCGAATGAGTTGTGAAGACCGTTGTCCAGTATCCCAGCTTGGGTTTTGTTGTAATATTTAGGTTGAGTGCCATCTACGGGGGTACCTACATGCTGGACAAGCCCGTTGAAGAGATCGTGATGGACGGCGGCAAGGTGGTTGGGGTGAAGTCCCAGGGAGAGACCGCCCGCACCAAGCTTGTGGTGGGCGACCCGTCCTACTTCCCGGACCTGGTGAAGAAAACCGGACAGGTGGTGCGAGCAATCTGCATCCTGGACCACCCTATCGTAACAAAGAAGGGAAATTCAGTTGGAGTGTCGACGCAGATCATCTTCCCTTGCAGTCAAGTGCAGGGCCGAAAATCAGGTGGGTTGTCGGGTAGGGAGGGGAGGTGTGCAGTCACTCAAGCTCAAGGAGTGGCAATGAGACCAACATGGGATGTCAAGGATTCGGTTGCGTTCATGCCGTCGAAACGTTTAAAGTTGGCCACATGGTCCCGAGGCGAGAGATCCACTTGAGCAAGAGACAAAACAGACTTTCTTTTTTCTTTCAAAGTTCTACAATACTCATTCAGCCAAAGACTACTGATGATGTAATAGCAAACCAATTTCTTCAAATGAAATTGCGTAAAAATGGATGCGAGGACGTAAACAAGAACCAGATACTGTTATTGTTTGCTGTGGTAGCGACAGAAGGGTCTAGGTTGATAACAGGGACAATAGACCTTATTCTTGAGGAAACCGTTATTTTATCCTGTTCCCTGAATCTATCATATTCAGTGTAATCTGTTCAATGGGATGGTACCAGACTATTCTGGGTCCCAAACCTCACTTTCATGTTTTTTTTAAGTGACTCAAAACCTTTAGATGTAATTTATCACCAATGAATTTATTTTGGTGCTGTTACTTTACTCGTAGGTTTCCAAAATGAAAACCTTGGTTTCAATTCAACGTTGCTGACACATGAATACAGAGTATGATTTGCCAGGCTGTGGCAGTTCTGGATTGGGAGTGGTCAGGTGACTGGCAAGCGGTGGTAAAAACACACACACGGTATTGCTCGATGCATGCTCCCGCTCACCGCGCCACAGCGAAAGAAGGCGTAATGGTAACGCGGCAACCAGTCCATGCATCACGGTCAAAACAGCGTTGTACAATTCACCGTACTCACATGTAACTCTCAAGCTGCACTTCGAAAAAAAAAATGATGTCGCAGGAAGATTTCTACAAGTTACATGTAATTCCCAGAACTTGATCTGTTGTATTTTTTGTGTTCACAAATTTAATTTGAGGTTATATTGCTCGTACTTGACGATTGGACTCGACGCGACATAACCTGTAAAGGTTTCATCGGTGTCCGTGGGAGATAACGTTTAACTGGCATCGTTAGAAAATGATACCAGCCAACATACCAGGGCAGGCACCTGCTGCACGTGTATGAGCTGAATGCATGACTGCAAGGAAGAGAATGTGGCACGTGAGCCCGGCTGCGCGGACTGTGTAATTATATCATGGACTTGAAAGTGCTGCGCAGGGGATTTGAAACACAAGTCGTAAAATGCGATGAAAAGTTTGAAAATGTGGCAGTGTTTCTCAAATGACTGCTGTCCGGCCGGACCATCGTTTTGGGAGAATGCAGTGGCCCAATGAATTTTGGTGGCCCTGGGCCAGCGGACCACCGTCAATTTTGACCCAGATGAAGACAAACACCTGTTCTCTTTCAGATATCTACGTCTGTTGTGTGTCGTTTGCACACAACGTGGCTGCCAAAGGTCACTACATTGCCATAGCATCCTGCAAGGTGGAGACGGACAATCCGCTGCGCGAGCTGGAAATTGCACTAGACCTCCTGAAGCCCATTAAGGCTCAGTTTAACTCGGTGTCGGACCTGTACGAGCCCATTAACGACGGCACAGACAACAAGGTAACTATGCTGGTGTTATATGCTTTCTCTATTTCCTCCCTTGAGTTTCAGAATCCGTGAAGAGCTGTCAGAAGATATTTTCTCCAGACTGAGGAAAGTAAAAAAATCCCACCCTTTGAAACTTTACTTGGGACTTGATGGTACTCGAAAGTTTGAGTTCAAAAGACGTTTGACAGGTTTCTTTCATAGTAGTGGTTTATTTGGGTTTGACAAAAATTCCTAGAGAGAAATCTTTGGGAGTTGGATCAAGGTAGCATCCACAGAGTTTTTAGCATTGCTATTTTTCGATATGCCGTTTTATTACTTATCCTGCCAGGGACTAGTATCCTTGAAGGGGCATTTTTTGAATTTTTGAAATAGTGCTGATTGCCCGCTGCAAGGAAGTCTTTTACCCTGACTCCCTGAGCAATTTTCTCTGGAAGGAAGCAGAATCCTCAGGTAGGGATAGGCACCAACATTGGCCGTTCTGCAGATGCACCTATCCACTAAGATTGGATCAGTCCTGTGGGCTCACTTGTGTCATACCAAAAGTAATGATTAACTGATGAGATGTCATGCTCCAAGGCTTTGGCTGGGGAACAGCAGCAAAGGGCAAAGACTCGATGTGACTTTTTGCATTTTTTTTTCTCTCTGTTCAAGCAGATCTTCATCACCACGTCGTACGATGCCACGACTCACTTCGAGTCTACCTGCTGTGACATCAAGGATGTCTACAAGAGGGTGACGGGGGAAGATGTGGACTTCTCCAAAGTCACCACCAACCTTGAAGTCGACAACTAGTACACTTGAAACTTTCCACTGCATGTTAGGGACTCAAATAGTTGTAACCCAGTACGTTCTCAATTTTCTCTAACTCCCCCCCCCCCCGGATAGAGACCGTTTTTCTTTGCACCCAAAAATAATGCATTGCCAAATATTGCAAAAAAAGAGGAAGGTTTGGGCCTTCTCCTGTGCTAGTCATATCCAGGAGACTTACACTGGACTCAACACTGGACCACCTCTGCTGGTACACTGGCCAGTTTTCAAGAGGAGAGATTCTCCTTGCGGGCTCAGTAATTTGTGAGAACAGTAGTGAGTAGTATGCGCACCGGTGCAGGAGCGTTATGTAACTTGCCATCAGCATTTGAATGCGGTAAACAGAAGGTGCCGCAATAATGGATATAAAATGGTATATTGGATAGGTAAATTAGAAAAAAAATGAGTGGGGCCATGTGTTTTTCCCTTTGGCTTCTAAGGTGATAGATTGCAGTATGTTCTAAAGTCATAAATGTCACAAAGCCTAAAAAGTGGAGCTAAGATGGGATATTGGCTCATAGACAGAAGCTTGGAATATGTGTTATGGACGTTGAAGACGTACGTCTGTCAGTGAAAGCATTCATTTGTAGTTGGCTGATGAAACAAGAATCAGTCATTTCCAGTCACTTTGTCTTGGTTATATACTGAACAGGGGAGATGTGTATCTCAAATAGGTTGGTTTGTGGCGCTGTTTGTGAAGTGCTTGAGAGAGAGCGGAAGTCGGCGCCAAAGCAGCAGGGGGAAAATGTGATGTTGCTGCTAATTTTTTTGGTTCTGCTTTTAGTAGAAATTTTGTGGGTCCCCCCTCCCTTTTGTGTCAAGCGCCACAGAATGCTGTAATCTGGCCACTTCAGTCATGGACCAGCTATTGTGTGGTGGTTACTTTGATGGTCACTTAACCACCTAGGGTGTATGTAAAAGTAATATTGAAATCGGACGATTGAGGACCGTTAGGGTTTGATGCGACCGTCAAGTGGCCAGACCTGCAAAATGTGCTCGGCTGTTCGCCTTGTGTATAAGTCGGCCATGCTTCCCCTGCATGCTCGCGCGTGGGATGCTCCGGTGCTATTCTGTTGCCCGAATTTCGGCGCCACTCATGATACAATGTCTCTCTGGTACAGCTAGAGTACCAAAGTGTGAGTGACATCCTGTAGTACCAGGAAGTGTCATACAAATGCACGGAGTACACGCGTGTTGGTTCACACGCTGGTTGTTGCACTAATGCCTTGCACACACATACTTGCGCGTACAAAGTATCCACTTTGGTACCTTATACCCAGCGTCGTCTGGTGCCCCAAGCTTTACCGTGTGGCTTTGGGCATGCATATTTTCAGTGATACATTGTGTACTTGCCAACCCTTGCAGAAGAAAGCGTTTGTCGGGACAATGTGGGATATCCCTGTACAGGGCCCTCAAGATCAGTCCGGGGTACGGTATTTCTGTACAGGGGCATCTTAGTGCACCACCCTGAGCCCTCTTCTCGCTCATTTTAAGGCCAGATTTCCTTTGCGAAGTTTGTCTTGTCCTCGCTGTACAGGAGAGTTAAAGACAACATAGAATCTTCTTTTGAATGCAGTTTATTTTATTTTTCTCCTCCCGCAAGTAGGGACATGTGTTGTTGCTTGACGAGAGTGTACTCGTCAAAGGCATGTGTGCGTCTGTGTGCTCCAAATTTCCGAGAAAGATAACCGATTGACTTTTAATCGCACACAACTTAAATGTGATATTCGTAGGTAGCATTCTGGTGTATTGAGATTAGCATAAAGAGAGAATCAAAACACTGTAATATATTTACTGTAATCAAATGACCAGTTCTTCCAATACGCTGGGTTTGGAAGTTTTGTATCGTCAGAACTGTAATCACAAAGGTAACAATTGAAGAGAAAAAAAAAGAGAGAAAAAAAAATAGATTGTTCCCAGTATTGTATGTGTATTTGTGTATTGCCAATAGTCCATGTAACACTCTGAAAGTATATGTACAAAAAGCTCTTGTCTGCCGATAGAATCAAGATAGCAATGTATGTGATCAGCTCCCTGAACCGACACGAGGAAACATGGATGCTCTGAGATTTTATTTTCAGTGCAGTATGCGAGATGTTGATTTTATGAAATGCAAAAATTGCACGCAGGATAATGTGAGAAGGTTCAACTGTCTTTATCAGGAAAAAAAAAGTTGGGTTTGCTTAATGATCGTAACAATGGCATTGTAAATTTTTCTCCCGAAAATTGCATGGATAATCTTTTCAAAACTCTACATTCTGTTAATCAAGAAATTACAGCACACTATTATATATATATTATTCAAATGAGACTGAAAGTATCCAACTCATTCTGTGCATGTAGTGGGTTAGATAAAAGGTGTGGGGTTGTTCAGAGAAATACAAATGAAACATTTACAGGGATGCCAGTTTTCAGGCATCCCAAAATTGAAATGTTGAGGCAATTTCTGGCCCTAATCGATTTCTAGGCTCCTCCAGCCTTCATTTCAGGCTGTGGACAAGTATCTGGCTGGCATCCCTGCATTTAAACAAACCAAATGATGTGAGTTTTAAAATTGTTTAAAACTACGAAATACAAAATGGCAGTAGCACATGCAAACACATGCATTTTGTATGACATAACTTGGAGTGTGGTCAGCAATTGGTAAGTTTGTTTCTTATTTGCACAAACGTCAGGTCGAATTGAAGCTTTAAATTTAAGACCAGTCTTGAAAATTGCTCTTAGTATTCAGTGAGGTTAGTAACAGTCATTGTGAATAGTAAACGTACAGAAGAGTTTTAAAATGCGACGCACGACTCTCCCTGATCTTGAGGTCTTTCAGAGAAAACAAAAGACCCCAAAACAGGTGGATACATTCCTGGTTTAATTATATCTTGGCTGAATTATTTCTTTCTTTGCTGTTGTGGGTGTTCATCTATCATGTTGAATTAGGAATAGTTTGTCAACAAAAGCGGGGCAAGATTGTGGGCCTTATGTTGATATCACTCCGGAAAAAGATTGGACGAAGAAGTCATCTACTTGTACGTGTATTTGATTTGAACAATTTTATGTATCTGATTTAAACAATTTCTTTATAGTTGACCATTCTCACATTTCTCTCTTTTTTTAAAGCTTATTCCAATTATTGAAGGTTTGTAACTAGGTTAATAGCAGAGGTCAGGGGTCGACATGCGTAAATTCAGATGGACTGGCAGCTTGTTTTACATTTTCAGCTTTGTGGATTGTGAAATTACACCAAAATTGCGCCTCAATAAATTTAAACCAGAAAAAAAGATGCTGTTATCTCATTTGTTGTACCAGAGCAGTGGCACATTTCATTGGCAGAAACAATTTGTTTGAGGAAAGTATTGGGAATTGGCCATACAAAAGCAGTCCTTTGTCGTCTCACAAAATCAGACATGCTTCTTGCTAAGAAACATTTGCAAAAAGAAGATGGAAATAATTTATTCATCAAATTTAAATTTCTAGAGAAAAACATGGAACGATTTTTGATGTCAAAATCAAGTTGTACAAGAAGGCACTTGTGTAAATAAAAACCCAACTTCAGCAGCACAGACTATTGGCTGTGCCGAAATTGACCTTCCTACGGCTATAAAATGACACATGCGTCTATGGTAAATGCGTGAAGCCACTGGCTGGTGGCTACCATAGGCAAGCTTGTTAGTTTCCACGGTGAGCAAGTACTTTCGCCCTGGCTTTCCAATGTACAGGCGACTTGAAAACAACTGACAGGATTCCTCGTATAAAAACATAGATCATTTCCAAACTACTTCAAAGGCTGAGAAAAACATACACATCAATGGCAGCTCCAAGCTGGTGGCTGGTTCCGGCCGAACAGGTGTGCCCAGGTGTAATTTGGTAGTGGCAAAAAGTCCAAAGTTGCTTCAATTTCGAATGTCAAAATGGTCTCAGAATTCCTTTTTTTTCTGGGTAACACAATGCATTCAGATACAGGCTAAAGATCACCTGTATTATTGACTGCGTACTAACTAGTGAGCAGTTATATCAATGGTGATTTCATCTGAATATCTGGGAAGTCAAAAATTCTCCAGATTTTATGGAAACGGGCCAAATATGCCTGAAATCCAACAAAAGCCTCACTTGAAAAATAAGCATCCTCATTCCAAATAAATAATAATGCACAATCTACAGATATACGGTTGCCGACATTGCAGTGTTCTTGTGAGAAAGTTAAAGGGTAATCCCTTTTATTACTAATACAAAAGATATGTACACGAACAAAGTATAGTAGATTACTCAAAAACTATGTTGAATTTGACCTGATTAATATAACATTGCCTGCCACCGAGCAGTCAAACTTTATACCAAGGCGTTGCTGCAACACATGCCAACATCATGCAACAGATTTACCACGTGGCCTCCTCGTTGTCGTGGTATGACAACTTAAAACTAGCATGTTGAACTAGGTAAAGCAATTTCTGACCGCTGCCATCGGTGTATGGAACACTACGAGTACAGTGGCAGTACCGGTAATGAAATAGAAGTAGCACATTTCACAGCTGACAGACATTGCAGTGTTCAAAAGGAACACTGAATCAAGTCCTGGTATACCAGTAGATGTGTGCATATTGCAAAATTGTTCAGTTGACTTTTCTACTTCAAACTAAGGAAGGGAAAACTCAAAAGGCCGAGTTTTATATTGTTATTGAAATAAATACAAAAAGCCAGAATAAAAAACCTTCCACGCCAACTCTACCAAATTTTGATCAATTGAACCGAAATGCTTTGTAACAGACAAGGTGTAGCTTTGCGTGCATAACACATGTATGTGAAAAACAGAAATGCTATACAGGAACTTCTGTGTACAAAGTTTCTTTTTATCCATTTGTCCAGTCAAGTTATCCACATGGAATGAAAACCTACAAATCCAAATTTGGATAGATGTTGGACTAATTTTTACAGGGCAGATCGCATACGCACATTTCTTTACAGCTCTCTTCCTGTTATAATCAAAATTGCAGCCCCCAATTTTTCCCTGAAAGTTTCTCTTTTTTTTTTCTCTCAAGTACTAGTTATATTTACAGCTCGTAAATTTCAATGCTGCTACATTTGATACAGATATACTCCAATTTGCATAGTTTTCCATAAGATTGTTCAACAGATGGGCCCAAAATAAAGTAAAGCAGGCAGCATGTCTGGACGCTAGATATAAATACATATACTATTTACAAGCAATACAATGCTATCTTATTTTCTACAAGCCTTGTACTCGAATATTTACACACAAGCCTTCCTGCTAATCAACTGTACAGCTCACTACGCCGCATCTAGTCGTACAAACTAGTAGGTTCACATACAGGCATAGGCGACTTGAGTAAATCACCGTCTCATACAAGTCAAATTCCGGTCACAAGGTTTTTCTACAATGTTTTTAGCCTGGTGAACTTCCTGCATCCAACCATGTACTCGTTCTACTGCCCATGCCTGAAAAAAAATGCAACGACTCAAAACACAAAAACCCAGGTAGCAGGCGTCCCATGAGATGCACAAAGATTCTACTTTTGTACAATCTACATACAAGCGTGAGCACACGGTCAAGACCACGACACGAACATCGACTGACGTCAAGATCAGTTTTGATTTCTTTTGCCTTATCACAGTAGAATTGTGTTGAACTCAATGCAGCTCGCGAAAATTATCCAGATACAGGATATACGAAAAAAGGAAGCAAAATGTACAAAGTCTGAGACAAACCTCAGAACTACAAACATTCACAGGGGGGTCTAAGGGGTATGGCTAAGTCGCAAAGGGCGACAAATTAAATAACAGAAATTTTGTAAGCACCTTTCAAATAAAATGTAATCAACAGTGCCAATGGATGACAGCATTTTACAAATAAAGCACCCTGACTGTCAGGACTTCAACGATGAAAAGAATGATGGTTTCAGCAAATCTTAAGACACTACAACAAACTGTGCGTAATCAATTTGATCGTAGAACTTGGTAGAGGGACAAGCCCTAGACAAGCGACACCTTACAGATCCAGGCTTGGACCAACACTGGAAATTTATTGACGCACGAGCTGGTTGCCTCCAAGAGCACCTGCTTCAGCAGTAAATCCAAGTAATGCTGCTACCAAGAAAGGGCCCTGCCCTGCTCGGCATTATAAACTCTTACCGGTGACCCAACCTATAAAATGAGTTGCAAGAACCTTGCACAGTGTAAATCACTAGGAACCCTCAACATCTGTTCATCAGGATGGCACACTCAGTGCTACCAACAAGCAAACCCTATACCCAGCAAGA
>NW_019091367.1:801150-814803 GCF_001949145.1 Acanthaster planci
AATTTTACAACGATTCACACAGTAAATTACTCATTAAACATTTAGAAAGGAATATAAATTTTCAACAGGGCAAAAAGTGTTGTTTGTCTCTTAAAGTTTGCTCAATTTTGGCTGGAGATACTCCTAGATGTATTGCAACTGATTTGCTATATGGTTTGTTTATCAATAATCTGCCTGTTGGTAAGGCTGAATATTCAGATATTTGATAAAATTGAATGTTGAATATTCAAATCGTGAATTATTCGCATTGACTCAGCCCAAAGGTATGAGTATTTGCACAGTATCATTATGTTTCAGTGTTCAATTCATTTTGCTGCATTGTGGCAATTATTTCCATAAAATCTCCTGTTCAAACACATAATACTTTCCTTCTTCATGCCTGAAGCCTAACCCCTTTGGCTCCTGCACTAGAAAGCATACTGAACCTCACAAAATCCAACATGTACACGCAGGTCACTGTACCAAACCTGATAAACTCTAACAGAATGAGCCCGTTGGAGTTTGAGTGATATGGTATGGATGGGTCTATGCAGTATAGGATGACTTGCACTGAACAGTACCAAACCTGACAAAATCAAGCATCGTCCAACAATTGGTACAGCAAGCCAGACACTGCACACAGTGACCCATGTGTGTCCCAACTCACACAGAATCCAACACCATCTCCCTGGGCCTTGCATCCCAAGTCTCACAAAATTCAACCACAAGTTCCTCAGGTACGGTACCAAACCTGCCAAAACCTCACAAAACTTGCTGTTGGAATATGGCAGATTTGGGGAAGTTAGGATTAATTAAAACTGTTTCGAAGGTGTAAGGCAAATGTACAAGATAGCATTTAAGCAGGAGGGCTGTCATGTGAAATTTTGGTCGATGCAAACCTTCGATGGGTAAAAATAAATGAAGATACACTATCTATATATGCTCAAGCGGTATCTTTCGGTCACCTGTACTTTGGGGGCCAGTAGTGGGCTGCTGGCCTGACCGGAGACCACATTGTGCAGCAGGATCTCCCCACTGGCCGAACCGGATGCGACGTAGGTGTCATTCCAGTTGAAGGTGGTGCAAGTCACTGCATCTTGGTGGCCCTGCAGAGGTCCAATGGTAAAAATGAAATTCTCAGTCTTCGCTACCTTCAGCAAGAGCTGACTGAGACAAACGAAATGATTTTTTTTTTTTTCATTTGAGGCCTGGTTTTCTTAAACAGCAATTTCACAGCAAATAGTGAATTCACCAAAGTCCTTGTCACACATCCAACTGCGAGCCCGAACGTGGACTGGGGGTCAAGCAACAGAAGATGAGCGACAAAAGGCAAGCGTCGGTTTGCTTCAATGGCTTGTGACTCAGCTTGGGAGTGGGATAACTTGGGGCTGACTTCAATTTTGGACGGGCCTTAGAGGAACTGGGTATGACACTGGCTAGGTTCACTGTTTCGTCAGTGTTTGGTTAAACTGGGGAAGACTGACTAAAGCAAGACTAAAACCTGGAACCTCCAAAACATACACATGTGCTTCTGCTTGAACAACTGAGCTCTCCCATCCTTAACTACTCCTGACAGGCCCAAAATCCTTCCGCAAATACCACGAGGGACTTCCTGAATGCCCGAGTGATTTTTGTCCTGCACAGGAGCCCTCCACGGCTGATCGGGCCAGTGAGAAATTCTACATTTCAAAGAGGAAAAAATCCCGGGCCTTTTGGAGTGGACCGTGCAGAAACAAGGAAGTGCTCTTGACCCACTACATGGATTGGCAACAGTTCGTGTCAAGTTAAACTTCCATCCAAGTTTGATTCAGCAACCATATGCCACGTTGATGTGATCTATTTTGACCACTGATCGAGTTTTGCATAGGTCAACTTGACCGGTGGCTGACTAGTAACATGAATGTAAAAGACTTCTGCAATCCCACCCATAAAAGAGTTTAAAACACCTGTATTCACGACAGTTTGTCTAGATGCCTGAACAAAGCCTCGGGTTATATATGTAATGGGAAGCTTGACTTTGCATAAAAACTTGGTGTCAGTTCTCTGGGTAAAGGTTTCACGCACCATGTACGTCTTCTTGACTTTCCTGGACTTGAGGTCCCAGATGCTGACCACGCGATTCTTGCCTCCCGTCAGAAGGTAACGTGACGTGGAGTTGAAGGCGACACAAGTTTGCTTCTCCTGGTAGAAAGGGAATTTACACAAAAGCTTCAGCTCTTTTGTTGTTTTAACACAGAAACTGTGTCAACAGATAGCACAATGCTTATTACAGACCTCTATCGTGATGCTGCCATGTTTATCTTGTTCCTTGTACACCCACTGGCAATCGTAATACTTCACACACTGAGAAAAGGGTACAGACTATTTTTCCTTCCAGCCTCAGCTTGGTTACATTGCTTTAAATGGCGAGAAGCAAGATGGCTGCCCCATGACAGAGGTCCATCTATAGCCTTTCCAGCCTGCCGCCTTATAGCCTTTCTGTGGCAAATGTACTTGGAGTATGCAATTGCCTTGGGTCTTAACTACTTTTATCCCAATTCTCACTGATTCAGGATAAAAATGGTTTACCCACCACACCACAAAGGTCATTTGTGACAGTAGCTGGCTTCAACAGTACCAAATCCATTAACTCTAACCCCCTATGGTGTATGCAAAACCAAACTGCAGTTGGCGGATTCAGGTCAGGCAGGGTTAAAGTACAGTCAAGTCTTCATATAAAGACCACTTTTGGCTAAGGCCTGGTCTCTTGCTTTCCTTTCCTGTCTAGTCAATTTACAAGGCTCTGTTTGTCACAAGACCATTTGGCTAGTCTCTAGTCTCAGCAACCTACAATAACAAGAGCAGATGACCTTGCAACACCTGGGTGAGAATTTAAGGGGGAAGAAGGGAATTGGGGAAATAGGAGGGGGCCTTTAAAAATATTACTAAACTGGAATTTTTCTGGCAACAGATTTTGTGCGAAGTGATACTGGCTTGGAACTTCCATATGATGGGGTAAAGACAATTTCTTCCTCAACACTTCCATTAGAAACAACAGCAAACCAAAAAGGTTTGGGGGCTTGAGTCAGTGTACCAAGATGCCACATAAGACCAGTCATGTAAACAGCAATTTAAGTGTATTAAACAAGAGATAACTCCCCCGTGAATTTGTCTTGATACTACGAAAGACTTCAAACAAACAACAGCAAAAACAGATGAACATTTCATCACAGAAGTGTGAAGTGAGAGAAAGTCAAACGATTTCATGTGTCACTCACATCCTCTGCTATTTCAATGATGTTGGACGCTGCATTCTTGACAAATGTCAGCACGACTTTGTCCCCCTGACTTCCCGCGCTGGCTAATATCTGATGTAAAGCATTGCAATTAAGGTAAAAGTGCTCTCTTGATATGGTGAGGTTGGAAAATTTGGTCACGCCCGCTGAAAACATTTGCCAAGCATGAGAAAGCTTGGAAGAATGTGCGGTTCAACATTTTTTCAAGTGCGAGCCTGTTTTTTTTTTTTATTTCCTGTTTTTTTTTTTCCACTTACAATTTCTAATCAAGTTCTTCAACGCAACAGATTTGTTCAGTCTATATCTCAATGAAACAATGGCAGGAGATAAGGAAACTTTGAAAATTGAAAAAATAAATTCAAATTGTTAGGTTTTTCAACTGGCTGAATGGAGAGCAAAACATAAATTTCTGCCATACAACATCATCATAAAACAGCCCCACGCATTCCTGAGCAGTGCTCTGAAAATCAATTACCTGTTCTGTTAATCAGCTAAGCACTTTTACATCCATATAAAGGCCGAGAAATATGTATGACCAAATGCCATCCAGGTTTCTGAAGGAGACACTCCAAATAACGAGTTCATGTAGGAATAATTTCTTATATCTTAAATGAAGGCTAGAATATACAGGTACATTACTGGAATATTGCAAATCTCATCTGTTAGGATTTTCCGGCTAAAGGATATTGTTGTGACTCCAGCTGATTGAGGAGATGCCACTGGAGTGTGGCGAAAACTGATGCAGAGGGGCGGAGCTACCTGCCACATCCCACAGCTTGATGTCGTCCCCACCTGTGGCCAGTTTAAGCCCCTCCTCCATGGTGGGACCAGTCTCTGACCTCTGCCTGACTCAGTGAGCGAACATGGGGAAATACCTGGTGTTGGGAGCTATGTGGGTGACTAGTTTTCCTTATAAATGTATTCGGCAAAAAATGTATCCTGCCAAAAAAAAGCAAAATATGAGATGACATTAAAGAAGGGTGGAAATCGAGTTTAAGTTTTAATCATGTAAGTTCACGGAAGGGAAAGATTTCCAAAAACGGACATCACTTGACACTATGTGCACCATCCCTATGAGGCTAGTGTTTTCTGAGTGAATGCTTCAATATTTTACCCCTGTTAAAGCTGACTTTTTAGGATGTGTCATTGCTTTCTGATGGCTGATAAACCACTACAGGAGACATTGAGTGATGACTGTGTATAGAACTCTTTCCCAGGGGAGTGATGACTGTGTATAGAACTCTTTCCCAGGGGAGTGATGACTGTGTATAGAACTCTTTCCCAGGGGAAAGCTACTATGACTGTATAAAATGTGCTTTATAAAATAAAAATAAAGTTGTTAGGTATCTCTAATCCAGGCATTGAATAGAGTTTTTTTTTAAAGTTCGAATTTCTCGATAATTGTTTTTAACAAATACAACAAGCTCAGAAGAAAAAAAAAGAACAAAGTCAATACATACAATCATGGCACACGCAGTACCAAGCATACCAAGGTACTGAGACTGGTAGATGCACAAAAACAACGCTTAGCCTGCAACAGCTAACTCTCCATCTATTCAGACCTGGATTCATAAACATTTCATGGCACTGACATAGCACACTAAAACTTCACGATTGGTTCCACCTGATATTCCTGAATTATGTATTAAAGAATGCCACTTCAGTGTCCACTTCCATTTGGATGGATGGATCCTTCTGGGTTGAATTTCTGTCCTGAAAATTGTTTTGGCATTGCTCTACATAAAAATTTCACTGAATTTTACTAATACTATAGGATTTCAAGACTATCTGTGCTGAAGCCACTACGTCCATTACTAAATATACTAATGACTAATGTGATTTTTGTGGCTTGAGTCAACATTGGTTATAATTCTAGCCAAAGTGTGCAGGTTTCACTATCTATGACCCAAGCAGGTTGCTTGCATGGGGTCAATGGGACCTTGAGGGCAGTACTAGTGCATTTAACTTTAAACAATAGCTCTATCTTGTGAACAAAATGTCTAAGTAGATTTATTTTTGCCAAGGAAGGTAATATCTACATGTAGATCGTGAATTACGATCTGCATGACCTGCTATAAACTAGAACTTTACTGATTGTGTCATGTTTGAGTGATGACTCACATTTGTCATGTTAGTTACTTGTGTTAAGTCACTCATGTCCACGATGTCTCTGGCCTTACTGGCCTTGGTCAGTTTTCTGTTGCAATGAAACACCCTGATCATGCTGAAATTAGGCCCCAGTTAATACGATTACAATACAACCTACTTCACAATTGTTGACACGTCAAACTTGTCTCCTTTCATGTTAATAACTAGGAAAGTTCCATATACCGATGCCACTTGACACCCCATGCACAAACCCTATGAGACTGGTTTGAAAGATTCTAAGTGTTTTCTAAGTAAATGACTTGGGTTTTCCCCTCTTAAATTGAACTTTTCTGGTCATATTTTGCTTTCTGAAGGCTCACAGGTCACAGTGGGGAATAATTACAGGCGTCTGTATATGGAGCTCTTCCCTAATGACAATGATCATGATGATGGCTGTCTAAACATGCCTAAACGAAAACGAATAAAAAATATAACATAGGGCCTACATTTTTCAACATTCTTGGGAAACATATTGTCCTAAAAATCACAAATGGTAAAATAAATGGTAGAGTGCTTCTGAATCACTTCTCTCACACAGGAATCCGTGTTTTAGCTTCCGGTATGTCGCAAATAAACGCTGCTTCGATACGCGATTGGCATTATGCAAATATTTGTGGGTCAAACGGCAGATTCGTTCGTGTCGTTCGCGTTCGTGGTCCTGTTCGTTTGACCGCAAAAGGGCTACAAAAATTCAACCGTTAATCACTCATTATTTTTTACAACTACGACCGTGAAATTTTGAAATCTACTCACTGGTGTTTCGGCAGTGACATGTAACTAAAAACGAAGGAATTTCGACAAACAGTACAAAATATGTTCCAACTACCGCCAACAATTTTCAGATTGCAGCATACACAATAGCGCCCTCTTTCTTCAAGACCGTGCATAGCGCCCTCTTTTATTTGGAAGATCGTCACACTTAATATTCCCGGATCCCCTTTTGTCCCGAAATTTTCACCTCTCCTAAATAGCCATTCTGGGCGGGCTCAGTGACGACTGCTTGAGGGAAATCGGGGCAGACCCGGGAAGTTTTCCAAAGAGGGGGGGGAGGCTGGAGATTTTCTTGAATGTCTCATTTTTGCAGACTAGCGGAACGGCGATGATGAAAAGTTACATGACAGACGTTGTTAACAATCTTATCGGTGTATACAAATAAGACGACTCTGTGGGATGCTACCTTTTTTCCTTTAGTTTTTTTTTATTATTGCCCCCATTTTCTACCCTTTTTTGTCTCAGATTCTCCCGGATCGATGCCTGGAAATTGCTACGTTTTCTAAAGGAATCAGTGTCAAAGTCTAACGTCCGACCGTTTAGATGGCAATGAACCTAGCTGCGAACATAAATGATTACAAGGAGTATTTTATTTTTCGATTTTGTCTGTCATTCTCTCCCCGCTTCCGAATGAAATTCGAATAAAGGTGATGCAAACATTAAAAAGAAAGAGGCCAAGCGGTGTTCGTGCACCGATAACAGATAAAACAATCGGTACTCCTTATAAAGGTTAGTCTGCTCTCATGCTTCTCTCAGGGTAGTTTTCATTTTTCTCAAGGAACAAAATTTACCGATGAGTGAAGGTGATCCTCACACCGACTTTAAAATGAAAGGACGCCCTCATTCTTAAAATAAAATAGATACCAGAATCTTTTACCTACGGCCCATAACCAGTCCGAAATTAGGATACAACCACCGAGGTAAACCACAAAGGGGAGTCTTTAACAACGTACGTTCGTCAGATGTCCAATGGTCGGCCATCTCGACTCACAGTTAAATCTTGTCGTTTGTTTTCCGTTGGATGAATGTCATCTCATTTGCAAGGCCCCAGCACAAAAAGTATTTTTCGAAGGGAGGAAACTCCCAGCCTGCTTAACGATGACGTAGTCACGGTTACAGGAGTGTTTGCAATAGGCCTAAATGAAAGGAGATTTGTCAGTCCAATCAAGCGATTCTTCACGTAGATCGTCCAAATCATGTACATGTAGCAGTAGGAGAAAGAAACCCATACTTCCGCAGTGGGAAGTGGTCATTGCCGTCCAGTGGTTTCGTTGGCTTGAGCGTTATTTCCAATTTCCTGGCCCCAGCCCCCAACATTTCGGACATTGCTTTCCGCTGCAAGGAGAGACACTGGATAGAACTGGAAAACGAGCAGTTATTTTCCAAATTTGGGTTGGTAAAAAAAGTGCAAACTCTATGGCGAAATGTGAAATTGAAGCGTTCGCTCCAGTGCAGCAAACTTCCATTGAGAATAATCTCGTTTTGCATAAAAGAAGCAGTTGCAAATTCTGCGCTGTGTGTTTTTGAAGAGGTACTTCAATGCCAGCCAACAATTAGGCTAATTCACAGCTTCTGTCCGACTTAACCAAAATTAAACCAATCAATGAGTTTCGAATGGACACCACCAAATGTTTGTATACTTGGCTATCTCGGATGAGTAGAGGAAAGCGCTCCCTCCCAAAATGTGTTGGCACTCCAGGTCAGACACGCTGGCGCGGGCAGGCCACTCGAAGAAGAATGGTGTCATTCATCTTGACTTGTTCAGCTTACCCCGTCCCCAAGTGCCGGCGACTCCGGCCTGAGCGCGGCCCGTCTTGTTGCCAGCAAAAGCCCGGGGCCACTCAAGGGCCGGCCTCTCACAGCGGCTAAACAATGCTGAGTGGCTGTCGGCCGGACCGGGTCCGCTATACTATGTTGCCGGGCTCGTGCGTGTGCCGTGTGGTCGGTCTGGGTTCTTAAGGGGGGGGGGACGGACCCGCGCGTCCCTGGCTGGAGTGGATTTGGGGAAAAGACCCACGACTCCAGCTGCCGTGTGCCCTAAATACGCCATCAACAGAACCTGTTGAAGTGCGTTGCTGTCGAGTGTCCAGAGTATGAGAGAATTTAATTTTCTAGGTCTAATGATCTACACCGTCAATAAATGGCACATTCTATTGTTTTGACGTGCTTCTCGAAAAAAAAAGCAAACGAAATATAAACACACAAAAATTAAGGATTTTCATTTACCTCATTAAATTTAAACGATTCTGATTATAATTCTTATATATAATAAATTTCAAGATAGAGAGGATTTTCCCGTTTCGTTCGTTTTTTTCTTTTCTTTTCCCCTTTTCATTTTCGATATATTTTTAGTCTACGGGAAGCATCCTTTGCCCCTTCTCACAACGCCCATACACGTGGCCTGACCTGAGCCGAGGGGGGGGGGAACACTCGCCAAACACCAACCTGGAACTTTTGAAATGTACATTACAGTGGTTCCTACCGTAACTCATCGTGATTTTTCATCCCTTTTATTGATTCTATAATGATGTATATTTCTTCAGGTCATAAATCATGATTTCATTCAGATTCTCCATTGTTCTCGTCTTAAACTGTTCGCTGATGGATACACTTAGGCCCCTATAAACCACTCTAAAGTACTTGCGTAAAAAAACAGAACTCATTGGAGGAGTGAAGGATGCGAAGCAACCAACGAACAGGTCTATCACAAGGCTACTTCGTGATCTGATGCCTGTACTGTAGGCCCCATTCCAACCAGAGATCGCGGTGGTAACGACGATAGCATTGAGTCGAAGTAGTGTAACATCACAGGAAATACTTGCACATTATTGGAAACAACAATTTTAAAACATTCTCCCAGAATTTATTGAAAACCATTTTCTTAAAACTTTACTTTCTACTTTTTAACACTAAATGACTACTTTCTCGGACGATTCTAATATTATTTTTGTTTCTAAAGGAAATCATCCTTCCTTCTCCCCCCAAAGAAAATTACTAAAATAGCGTGAAGTATTTACACTGACTTCTAAAGAAACCTCTTCACAACATGTCCAAATTGAAATGGGCAAACACAGTCTGTTTATTTCTTCTGCTGATTTGAACAAGTTATTCGATACCATGACTTTGGTTTCACAACTTGAATTCTTAACAATAGATTTGTTCCTGAACAAAAGTAGCAACTTGTGAGATTGGTGAAAATATGACATCAGACCTTTAAAAAATTATGGTTGCTTGTCTTCAAATAGGGAATAAGACGAAGTCTTCCAAATTTCCTGAGGTAAAGTTTCCAAACTTATTAATTTAAACCTGGCCCCCAAACCAAACACTAATTCAATTATACAAATGTTAAGACTTAAACAGAAGTATACGTTGACAATTTTTATGACATAGAAATGAACGTTTTCTAGCCAACACAAAACACATTACAAAGTAATACTTTCATTTAAGAATTTTGATTTCACAAAACTAGCCAGAACATGTATGAAAAGAGGTGTACATGTGTGCCGTATACCTTTGTATCAACCCAGTTGCTATACATGCATGTTGCAAGGGACGCCAACAGTTGAGAGTCAAATGAAAATAAACGACTACTTATAAATCTCGTGCCCTCATTTTTCGTCATCTCAAACGCCTCTTCATAAGCCGAATGTGGATACAGAGAAGATTCGGACTATGTCATAATAAACCATAATATCTATCGAGGAAGCCATTTTTGATAATGTTCCATGAATTTATCTCATTCAATGTAGCCTGTCAAATGGGATGGTGCCAGACTATTTGGGGTTACATACCTCACTTGCATTTTGATAGAATAATTTACGAATTCTAAAAACTTCATCACAGTAAAACGAAATTAGTATGTAATGAACTTCTATTTCATTGCTTTCATTTTAATTCTTGGGTTCCCAAAATTTCAAAAACATAAGTCAACCTCGCTTTGTGATTGTGGTATGGGCAGTCAAGATGCAATAGGTCCTAGATGGCATGCACTGGTGGATCCAGGTAGCCAACAGGACTAACTCCCAATCCCCTAAGCAGGATTCTTTTATTTTTGAAAAATAATTTTTGAAAACGCGATTTGATTTTAGGAACCTATTCACGTCCCCTAATTCCAAAAGGAGCAAAAGGTCCCGATATGTAGCCCGTAATCCCTAATGCAGAAAGGCCAAAGAAATTTGCCCTCACCCCCCGAAAATGTGGTGCTGAACCCGCCCTTGGGTCGACGTTTAAGACGCCTTGAATTCCAGTAATTTATCCCACTCCTGCCATCAAAAACTGTTTTGCTTCCCGCCAAGCAACGTGTCATGCCCCGCAGGTCGCTGATTTCTTCCCTCGTTCACCGACAACTCGCTCGCGATATCGGTGACCTTCCGTTCGTCGCTTCTCTCCTCCAATCAATAAGCACTCGACCTCGAGTCGGTCCATCGACGATTTATTGTCATCCTTTTTTTGGCAAAAAAATGCGTATTAGCCTTTACGGGTCGACAGTCCGCAACCTGTCCCTTTTAATTAATCAGTCTGCAATTCCTGTTTTCTGCCGGCCTAATTAAGGCAAAAATCCCAAGGTGTTGACTGGATCCTACCACGGCTGCCGCAATCCTCGACCTGTCACACGGTGCGCCATTAAGGCCTTTGACCGCGGCGGTTCCCCGCTGTTCCCCATTGTCACCGGCCGTTCGATTATCACTTGTCGAAAGTGTGAAGAGAATGCCTCGCTCAATGCCACCCCTGACCAAAGAACCAATTGGCCAGATGAAATAACCTTTCCCACGATTGCAAATCCACATTATTAATTTTTTTCAATGATGATCAAAATGCTTGAAGATGGTTCTACGCCCTGCACCAGCTTCATTACACATGGATTGTGTATATCGAAGGCTTGCCCGAAACGACTGTTCATTTTGATTAATTGCTAATTTTGAAGCTATAGTCTATATTGTAATTAATTGCGCAGCACAAAATGTGATTATGATTGTTGTGACTAAGTGGTTATAGTCATTTGCATAATTATGCATGATGCATCTTTATCAGCCCACTTAGCATATACATCATGCATCTATTTTTCATTTTCTAAGCAGAATCTGCACAAAACAAAGATAATTAACTTTTCTCACTGTTCTACAAACAAAAAATCAGATATCTCCAATATCTTTTCCAAGTATAATGCCTATTATTAATTTTGTTATTATTATTTGACTTATTGTTATGGCATTCCGAGCATCCAGGCCTTTCGTTTCTAAACGATGTAAAAATTATGGAGTGAATTCGGTTTAACATTTGATGATAAGCAATAATTCGGCCTAAAAAACAAAATAACGATCTTTAACCAGACAGCAATCATGGGCCTGTCTTTGCAAATACCATCCAAACGGACGGCAGCTGACGGACCGACGAATTTGGATTGGCTGCGAGTTCATTCACCCAGAGGCTAGCCTGCGCGACCGGCCTTCACTCCCTCCGCTTACAGCTCATCACCCCCATCTGCTGGCAACGTATGGCCTCTGAGAGGTTCTTTCCCCCGGTTTTGCTCATCCCGTAGTTATCTCGGCAAGCGCGTCTGATCCCCGGGCCGCAAACTGCGCGGGCCCCGCCGCGCTAGCCCTGCCCGCGATCGAAAGGCCAACCGGGGACCCGATGCATATTGTTAGCCGGCTGCCTGGGCGGGCAAATTGACGCTCGACCTCGGCAAATTGGCGCGGTATTGTGTAACGGCGGCCATGTTGTTTCACTGGTCTTTCTTCTTCTTTTTTTTCTCCTTGGCGCTGCACAATCATGATTGGCACATCATCTGGCCAAACAAAACGAATAACATGACAGAAAGGACAAAAAGCTCCTAATTTGCTTCTCCTTCTCTTTTGAAAATGAGAAGTGGCGGATGTGCGCAACGATTTGAGCGGAGCGAGCCAAAATGACTCTCCTCTGGACTCGTGTTCCAGCGTGTGTTGATACTTTGGCAACCAATCTAATTGCCTACAAATATAAAGGTCATTGCAGAATGGTCACTACCATTAGTTGAAAAAGATGTCAGTGAACACTCAGTAAACTGAAGACAAATATTATGTGACATGTCAGAAAAGATCGATTTTCAATGATCTATTCTGAAACTAAAATATCTGTAAATTTATTTTTACGAACTTTTCCGAAAATGTGATACAATCCCTAACTGCATGTACTTTCTGAGTTTGCGTGTGGCATGCAAGTCGGTTAAGATCGCACAGGCTCGTTTTAGAAACGAGGCCTTCCCTGTGCATAATTACCAGCAAATAACTGCTATTAGAATATCACACCACTTCGATAGAAATGGAGAACTTCACTTTATAATTCTCACAAAGACTTTTACACGTACACATCAGTCGATGTTGGGTGAGGTGTTTATTCTTTAGTATGACTGGCAAAGGGAAGTCTTGTCTTTCTTTTGTAAAAAACCCATAAAAGATAACATATATTAATAGGGGTCGTGGGGAGGGGAGCTTGGCCCCTAGAGAAAAAGTTAAAAAAAGAAAAAAAGAAAAAAGGACAAGAAAAGGCAGAAGAGACCAATATTGAGGAAAGCAGATGGAAAATTACCATTTGCTTGAACATACCTTGGAAGTGGCCTCTTGGTATTTTTCTCAACCATGCAGTTTATAGTAGGTAAAGCCACAACGGCTTCCTATTAAGTATAAAGTTTCAAGAACCATTCGTGAAAGTGTTAAGCATTCCACCCAGCAATCAACACCAAACAATAAACATTACCTTAATGAAAGTCAATGTACAGCATTTTGTAACAGGAATGGGATAAACGTACATTTTGAGGAAAAATTCTGGTACCCAACTAGGACAACATTTGTGCAAACTGTGGCCCTTCATATGAATAGTGGGTACTAATGACCCTGATCTTTGGGGATCTCAACAAGATGTATTTAAAACGGAGAAAAAGGGGCTTAAACAAAGTTAATTTAAACTTCAAGTCCTTAATTTCACTGGAGAGGTTAGAGAGTCCACGAAAGCCTCTTGTTTCTATCATCGTTTAGTGAAATTTTCTCTAACGTGTCACAATTATGCCATCCCCTAAAAGACACAAATCATCGTGATCAGGAAGGAAGTGGTAATTTGGTGATCAAATTAAACCCATGCATAATTCCAATACCAAATTGTAATTGCTATCGTGAAGATTTTGCCTTCACAATTTTTGCAACTGTTCCAGTTTAGCAGTCCATGTACAGTGAGCATGCGTGCATGCAGAGCGGACCCGTGTTTGATCCGACACGAGTTTGTTGACGAAGGACCCTACGGTGAGGAAAAACATACAAAGAGCAGTTTTTAAGGAGAGTTTCCCAAGGAAATCGCTAAGAACCTGTGTTAATCATCAGCTCATCCCTCCCACTATAGCTGATGTGGATTCTCTCCACTTCTTTCAAGGAGGACATATGCATGTACTTCGCAACATAGAGAGAGAGAGAGAGAGAGAGAGAGAGAGAGAGAGAGAGAGAGAGAGAGA
>NW_019091367.1:814961-873291 GCF_001949145.1 Acanthaster planci
GAGAGAGAGAGAGAGAGAGAGAGAGAGAGAGAGAGAGAGAGAAGATCAGCATGATTAGCCCACAGTAGCTGGGCCCTTTGTTGGGCAATTGAGGTTGAGAATGGTCCGGCGCAGAATGCACATTCACCCGGGTGTCGAGGTGGGATTAGCCCGCTATTGTCATCCTAAAGCGGTGTGTCACCTTTTTTTTCTCTCTTCATTCATTGCAGTGAGTCGCCGAGCGTTGAACCCGCCCGTGGGCGACCCGTGACGTAATTATCCACAGATGAAAATCTGCTGCTGTCTAGTCAACAACCAAAAAATCACCACATTTTAGTAATTTTTGTATAGGCAACGATAAAAAATACAAATATATATGTAAATACATGCAGTTTTGGTGTTTGGAAAATTATTTGTTTTTGAATTGAACACAGATAATAAAATCACAGATAATTTTGTTTTGTTTTGTTGGATATAGTTCCTTTTTCGCTTTTTTCCTTGACAGTTCTTTGTAAACGCTTTCTGACATGAGAGAAGGAACTAATACATCGACCGGTCACTTCGATCAATCATTCATGCGCGAATTCCTTAAGATTTTCAATGTCGCAGGCAATAAGCAGAATTTGACTTGGATATTCCGAACATAGAAATCTTCTGAGCCTTCTCGTTGACCAGCTCGGTCATACTCGGCCGGACTATGTACAAAAAATAACATTTCTGCTTGTATTATGATGACTGTAATTTGGAAAACATCTGCTGTTCGTCTTTCTTGAATCGCAAACAGATTAGGTACGGAAAAAGTGTAACAACTCAACTGTCATCCTATTATTTCAGATTTTATTTTTCCCATGGTTATTATTATCACCGTATTCTGACTATTAATTTTCTTTTAAAAGTATCGTATATTTCTCTGCTTGCTCATGTTTTCCAAGATGCTGCTCAGGTCTTGAATTCAGAGCGGATTCATCAATATTCATGAGCAAACCCGTTATATATAATTAACATCTCCCCAACGCAAAAAAAAATACATCTTGATAATATTCATGACGCCTAAAAACAAATACAAATGCACGCAGAATAATTACCCGCTGACGCGTTGCCAAGAAAAATGAGCCTCCGTGAAGTTTTCGGTCAACCGATCAGTCACGTCTCTATCGTTCACACTTCAATCAGACAAATCAAATCACTCGGGATAAATCAGCTATAAAAGGAATAGAACTGAGATAAAACACGGTGTGTGGTTGATAAAAAAAATGACAACTTCCAGGAACAGCTTCAGCACTTAAAACGAATTAAATCCGGCATCCATATAGAAACGTCAGCCGTCAAGAAGACCGCGCAATTCGCGAGTGGCATTAGCCTTGGTCCTTCACGAGCAACTGCAAACCTCAGTGAATTCGATAAATGAAATACCCTCACTTTTGCAAAAAAATGAAAATGCCTCCATGCATTTTCAGTTCGTGGTTAATCGCATAATTCTTGACCTTTTTCTTTTGAATGGTCGATTAGATTGAGAAATTAGCAAAAGCGGTTTGTGGTACGGATGCAAACCGCGCCACTCAGAGACCACCATTTCAAGTTGCAAAGCGAACAGGTAAAATCTGGTACAAGGCGAAAACTATGGAAACCAAGGACACGAATGATCATAAGGACAGTATCAACAACAATAACACCAGCAACAACAATAAAAACGACAAACAGACGATCAAGAAAACAAGAACAACCGCCAGGATATCAAACCACGAGCCCCACTGCAACAACCGGTTTGCATCGTAAACGACAACAGTGCGGGGGCATCGATCCTCAGGTATAAAGCTGACTAGAACGTTGACTTTCCTGTACTGTTCTTTTGCACCTAGTGCCACCGAACAAATGCCATTTTTGGCGTTTTCATTGTATCGGAGATTACACCCTCGACACGAACATCCATCAATTGATCCGAATTTTAGGGGGGAATTGTGTAAGTTCGTTGTCGGCTCCTCGCGCCACGCAAAGCTATGGTCATCGAGTCGTCCGAGTACTAGGACTATATCTCATCAACGTGTTTGCACATCGGCGCCCCGACAAACACACCAAGTACCCTTTTCCGTGTGCTTCAATAACAAAGTGACAGTCATTTCACTGCAGACTATCGATTTTTTCCTCTCTCTGTGTCTCTGTGCCTCTTCGTATAAAGTTCTTGATAAGGCGACACAGAAGCCCACGCGAGAATTATCTTCTTGTCGACTTCAGGAAATTTAGGGGAACAACTATAAAACTGTTTGCGGGAATTTCCACTGCTCCTCTAGCCCCCCGACTAGGCTAATTTTCGAGTCACTCGTACAATAACATTTTCAGCCCTCGGGAAAATAAGATATCAAGCCCAACCTCGATTAGAACATTTTTACCATCTTGAAAGCACTCAAAATTGACTGAACAGCTCACGGCGAAATGTTTTATCATTCTGCAAACTCTCGCTCGTATCCAAGGCGAAAGTTAAGGGTGAAAGCACAAAGGAGGAAAGAGTTGTTCTTTCAGGGGGAATTGAACACTGTAACGTGGTCAACAGACAATTCTCTTTAAAGAATCGTTTGAGCCCCTGGTCTACACTTTCAAAACTCACTTTTCCTTCTTTGATTTTTCGGGAAAACAGTTTATCAAATACATTTCTGGTTTTTTTTTATAAAGAGAAAAGGACCATTTTTGAGAGTATTGATTATTGTGTCCCGTATTGTGGTCATAGCTGGGATATGTGTTATTCTTAATCCCATTGACCTGAATAAAAATACCTTATCACGAACTCTCTCATTGGGCCTCTTCGAGGCGACAAGTGGTTTGTTTAAAATCTACGTTAAAGGAGGGTCAACCCCTTTTCCAGAAAGAAATATTTGTGGTCAAAAACTATAGCTTTCGCATGTCAGTTACACAGGTTTACAATTGAAACATGCAAAAACCCCCAACTTTTTTCTATACTTGGGACAATTAGACATCGAAACATCGGAACCGTCAATCACTTTAACTTTGGTCAAATAAAACAAAAACATGTCTGGTCCTTCTGAAATCCATTAAGTGGCGAACTAACACTCCGTCATGATTTCACCATGTCACGCTGGCTAATTTGCCCTGGCATCTCTGCTCGCTAATTAGCGTAAATACAGCAATCGAATCAGGACCATTGAGCTTATAAATAAATTGCCTATTGGAGGGATGGTCAAAAGACAAACAATTAAAAGCCCAGCTCGATCCAAAGACAACAGTCCCTGATGGTCTCGGACGAGAAGGATTAGTTGAGCTAACGAACCGATCATGATGTTTGTGCAATTCAGCGATTAACGTTAATGTCGCGGGACGCTTTTGTGTAAAGACCACCAACACGTGGTAGCGTGTACAACATGACTGACGTTTCAGGGGCGGAGAATTATGATGCGTCATAAATGATCGCACAGTCGGCCCTCACAATTAGCGTAATTGTAAAGACAAACAGCCTGCAGGTTTTGAATACATATCTGACAATGTAAACACATGTAACATGAATAAGCTGTCCGATCGTGTAGTAGGCCTACACAGATAATGCCTTCTTCATTTGATCGACAACATTCTATTGACAACATAAAGCAAGATCAGGCTAATGCAAATGTTTAAAAAGCAATTAAACGAGAGCTATTATCTCACGAAGAAACACTCGACTTTTCGTTCTCGATATATGTATTTTATTTTTGATACCATGCATGCACTCGTACACTTCATTATATTCCACCGATATATCCTCGGAAAATTATGAACACTATTTTACAGAACACTGACAAGTAAGTTAAATTTCATAATTTCAGACATACTTGTGTGAAAAATTTAGTACCACACCAATAAACATGTACAACACCTTCATATAAACACATGCTAAGGAGACAGGGGAGTATACAGAGCCATGGGTGGTTTTGACGGGCCGGGACCAAATCTTGCAAGTCGTCATTATTGAAGAAAAAGAGCTCGGCACCAGACTTAAACGAGAGGGCGGATTACAGCGATGGGCGTATCATCTGAACTAGCAATGCCCAATCGTCCCTTTGTAATTTAAGATTGCCTTTCCAACAAGGCGGAGCCACTCCAGGCTGAAGAGGGGTACAAACAGAAAAGAAGGAAAATCAAACAAGCCTGCAAATATTCTGTATCCAACTGTAAACACTTCCCAGACTGCTTGATGACAACGACTAACAATCTATGAAATGATGTTGTACTTGTATATAGTATCTCAAAAAACGTTATTTAAACCCTCGGGAATAAAATGGAAGGTTCGTGTACCCATATACGTTTATACATTTACAAAACAATCTGTCCTCTTCTTGAAAAGGAAATGTCTAAGTCCATATTAGCTTTGCACATGCTGAATTGGCTCTTATTGTAATGCACATATTGAAATTCACAGACCGTTCTAGTCCAGCACATGCGAAAACTCAGAATGCAGCGCTTGTTGTTTAATAAAACTTCCTCTTTGTGGAGATGACGTACAACGAATGTCTCACAAAAATCACATCAATGTGAAATTGAAGCCGAGACGGAGTTGTCGCCCCGGGGCCGTTGCGACGCAGCCTCGCAGGCGGTGAAAACTCAAGGACGCTCGGTATTGGCTTGGTGAGGGAACTCCGCTATACAAGCAAGTCCTCGTAATGTGATTGAAACCTTGGGGAACACAATGCATGTATTTATGGAATACACAGGAAAATGATAACCACCACCAAATACTACACGGAAACGTGATAACACTGGGGCCACGGTGAAGGCATAGCCACTCTGACAATGATGATATCAAATGAATTCCCGATGATACAAGCAGGATTAAACTTTGGGATTGGATGAGTTTTTATGGAATGTTTCGTGGAAATAACGGAATTGAAAAAACTAAATCACAATTACAATGAGATCTGATCAAATATAAGCCAAACTGGAAATTCTGTTTTTACATACTGGTGGCAACAATTCCACCTTCGCTTGTGACTCACTGAAGAGTTTTGCCAAGGAACATTCTTAACAGTAGTTGTCATTTCATCAGGTGACATTGACGAGATGGTCCACCGACATGTATAATTAATCACGTGATTTGAAGAGGTTCATAACACAAAAAAGTGGAGGGAAACTGTGTGCATTAAGACTAACGACAGTGTTTGTGATTGAAAAAGATGATTTTTAGGTAGTCGATGCCCCTTTCCTGCTTTGGTTTATTTGAGGATATTCGGTACAGCGCGGCAGCTCTTTGCTTTCAATAGACGACTGAGCTGCATAACTCACAAAAGATTCTGAACATAGTGAATGCATGCATACTTTATTGTGTAGTGCATGCAACGGGCAGTGTGTATATGACTTGACCTTTAAGGGTGCTACACAACTGCTCAACTTTTTGTTCAACTTTTTATTCATATACGGTTGAAGATATTTGTTTGATGGAACAGCGTCTTTAAGAAAAAAACTACACTGTTACTGCAACCGCTCACATTTTAAATCCGTGTTAAGTTTTGCGCCCTTTACAAAAAAAAGGACAAACAAAACTGATTTTACTCGAATTTTTAATATTCAGGTTTGAAAGTAATGTGAATCAACTTATCTGCCACAAGACAAATCTTGTCCACTTCAAGACGTCATGTCAATATTTTTTTCGGAATTTATTGTGTTAAATCCGTTCACAAACAAAATATGTACACCCTGTATTGGTCTATATCAAGTCATAATAGCTGGCGAGTTCGAGTGACGATGATTACTTCATTTTGGTCCAAAGCTTATACCGATGACATCTCAACACTAATCACATCATTTTATCCAGTCTGGCATGGGATCGAATTAAACAGTGGAAGTAAAATAAAAAAGTGTTAACTTTAAACCCAGTGCACGGCACACTCGCAGGGCAGTTGAAATAATGACATGTCGGGCGGGCCCGGTCGATGCGCCCTTGTCGGCACTTTGTACATCTGCCGTTCAAGAGGGGCGCCATAGGAGTTGGGTTACACCCGGTAACTTCCCGCAATCGAAATGTCTGAGTGGGAAAAGGGATCTCGTTTCAAATGAAATTTGTCCGATGGAATTTACACGGTGTGCTTTTGTTCCAACTGGAGTTAAACACTCCAGCGGACGAAATTCAACGAGACGGGTACAGTCTTTGTTGCTGTAACTGGGAAAGCGACTTACACTCTCAAAAGACGATCATGATTATTTTGGAATTTACTTAAAGGGAAAATGGGACTTAACTGTCAGAGAAAGACAACCACTGCTAAGGTGTTTATAATAATACACTCACATATGGAATTAATACAAAAATAACAGTATTTTGTCAAACATCGAATTCATATTAATACTGTGTCGTCTGAGGACGAAAATTTGATAAATAAGCAAGAAACAATCTCATGGACAACGACAATATCGTGGAAATGACAGCTTTAGGGTTATATACATAATTTAACGATAAAAGCAAGTGTGCGGCTGAATTTGGCAGTTTTTTCCCTTTAAACAGTCTTGTGTAAGTTCATTTTTAGTATGTAGAATCAGAGGGCACAGTGTTCTCCGGTTAAATCCGCACGGAGCGCAGACGTACCTTTAGCGTAGCTGATCGGGCTGGGTGACCCGCTGGACGAGTCGGAGCACGGGGAAGGTAGCGACGCTGTGCCGCCCTCGTGGAGTTTCCGGACGTGCTTCTTGAGATCGAAGTTTCGGCAAAATCCCTTGCCGCACACGCTGCAGGTGAACGGTTTCTTCTCCTGGTGGGTGTGCATGTGGAAAGTCAGGTTGTAGATCTGGTGGAAGGCCTTGTGGCAAATGTGACACTTGTAGGCCTTCTCGCCGCTGTGGGTCAGCCGGTGGTTCTTGTAGTTGCCCTTCTGGTGGAAGCCCTTACCGCAGAACTCGCAGACGAAGGGCTTGTAGTTGGCGTGGATCCGCATGTGGGTGTTGAGCGTGGAGCTCCGGTTGAACGCCTTGCCGCACTCCCGGCACTTGTGCGGCTTTTCGTTGGTGTGAATGATCTTGTGCCGGCACAGCGTGCTGGCTTGCCGAAACCCCTTCCCGCAGATCTTGCAGATGAAGGGCCGGGCGCCTGTGTGCACCGGCATGTGCCGGGTCAGGTTGTAGTGGGCATTGAACACCTTGCCACAGTCCAGGCAAGTGAAGGCTTTCTGCTGCCCGCTCTGGGTTCGCTTGGTCCGCTGCTGGTTGCTAGAGGGTGAGGTTTTCTCTACCTTGACTTCCGCCGGTCGGGGGGACGGGCTGGATCCCGGGTTGCGGGGGACCTTTGGGGCATAGCTATCGGGTCTCGCGCGCATAACTACCGGGTCCGCTGCCCATACCCTTTCCGCCAAGTTGGAAATGGGACCGTCGAAGTCGGCCGCAGTCTTAAAGGCCGACGGCGAGAACAATCCGGCAAAGGGGAGGGAAGGGTGGGCTGCTAAACCCAGCCTGGCTTCGGGAAGGGACTTGACGGGAAAATTGTCCAGTTTCTGCCCATTGATGTTTGATGCCAGCCACTTGGTGAGATACTGTCCCGAGGCAGTTGTGGAGTAGAAAGGGTGTGGTCGGGGTAGGGCCCCGGTTCTGCTGTTCATGTACAGCGGCAAGCAAGCCATGTTCAGGTAATGTTGGTATTTGGCCGTTTGGATGTCCAGTTCAGTGGCGTCCACCATGCCAAACATGCGAGCCCGGGTTACCTGGGCCTGATCCCTTGGCAGAACGGCGAGAGTTGGCCGGACCGTTGTGGCCCTCTTGGCGGATTCGACGACGGCGGCCGGTGAGGAGGATGGAGGCGACATCTTGGCCAGAGCGCTGGTCGGCGGGGAGGAGGCAGAGGAGAACGACCTGGCCGCAGCAGATGGCGAGTCGTTGCCCATGATCCGGTCGATGGAGAAGCTCAGGCCACGCCGCGCGGCCGACGTCGACCCGGACGGGGACGGCGCGCCATCACCACCACCAGCGCGGCCGGCCGACATCTTGGACGATCTGTGCACGGTCTGGGCTCCCACGGGCTGCCGCGGTCGGATGACGTCTACGCCGCAGTCCATTACGTCCGGCCCGGTCGATTCTTGACGCTCTCACAGTGCTGGCAGTCCGATATGGCAGCTCCCTTCACGGCGGCGATGACGCCACACAGCAGAGGACACACAGGGTTCAATGCACGCTCAAGACGTCTCCAAGCGGTATGGTAATCTGCAACACACAGAGTCGAGAAGAAAATTAATGGACCCAAGTTAAATGACTCGACACTCTCCCAGCAACTTTTCCGATAACACACAGCGGCTCGCTCGCGGCGGGGGCCTAGTAAGTCAAGAACTCACCACGTCGCCTATGCATAAATCCACGAAATGTCCCCCGCGCGATCTGTGCGACCAGACAATTCCACAACGTTTCTTCTGGTGAAGGAAAAGCACACAATATGGACCGAAAGAGCTGCCAGTTCATTGACACCTACAGTAATGACAGATAATAATGAAGACGCGCCGATTTGAATAACCTCATCTTTCATGAAGCGGCCACCTCATGCTACGTACATACAAATTGACGCATTAGGAAAACTATTGGCAACAAGACAATGTCGTCGCACTTGCATTTTCGTCTAGAATGCCCAATCAAAGGGATGCTCATTAGACTAGTAAAATGAGAAAAATGTTCATCGTTCCAATTTTTGCCGTAGCCGGGAAGAATGTCAGGCTTTCCATCTTAGCATAACATGCAATTAATTTTTCAAGCTGAAATTAACGAACGAAAATCACTCCCGGTGAAATGACACCAAATTGAAAGCACAATAAAAGAAAGAAACGAAATCTGCTGTATCTATTTGAAATTAGAATCCTCATCAGATAAGTCTGAGTGAAAAGAGCAGTTGGCGACTGAATCGGAGACTGCAGTATAGCGAACACGTTAATGAATTCTCTTGAGAATAATTCTCACTGGCCAATTTCCGTACATTAGCCGTGTAATGAAGGCCATGTGTGATATAAAGGCCCAATCAAAAACAACTCTAATGAACGCAAAGCTATACCACCGGTGCAGAAATCCTTCAGCCAGAATAAACTAAATGTTATTTGCAATATTATCCCAAAATGGATAACTTCATCAATAGTGACGACTTCCAGTCATGTAATGTATCCAATCGAGATTGCACATGACTGCCAAAATGGTTTCACTTCTCGAAACTGAAAAGATGCAGATTGAGAAAAACATCATTGACATTACTTAGTCAAGTATGGGATATAATAATTGAAGGATACACTTTCCGTGCATTTACAACAATTTTCATTGGAAAAAAAGGTGTTTTCAACGTTGTCAACATTTTGGAAGCCAAACTGTTTTTTAACTTTGGCCCCCGAACAACGGGAGTTAGCTTTTGAAGTAATTGATATCGAGCGTTTAAAAACCTGTTAATTTCATTTAAGCTGAAAAAATGGCCTCCAACCAAGACAGACATCATTTAACTCGACAGAAAAAAAACGTAATAAAAACATAATAAAAGTTAAGACAAACTGTCGTACCGGCTAGATATTTTCTAAATATTCTGACAGAAGCAATTCCGTATTCATGTACCGGTAGTCATTTCTCTGTGAGCAGCTGAGTTCCGAATGCTTAATCGTTGTAAACCGAGCTAAAAGGGCATGCTTTGATCTGAATGCGCATCGAGGATTAAACAAACACGGCCAATACATTTCGCAAGCACAATAAAATCGTACATTATGAAAGTCAGACTTACACACACTGCAAAGACGTCTACCGGTGAAGAGGTGAACCACAAATGGAAACAGAGACGATTCGTACGAAGTATTTCGCCGATAGAACCGGCTTAGACTCTTTTGTGATCCGCAAATGCTGATGGTGAGGTTTTTTTTTTTTATAACTGCAGTCCAACTCTCGACACGATCGCTTTGCCATGGGATGCGAGAGGAGTGTTACATTGAGACACATGCGGATGCACCTTTAGTAGGCGCGGGGCGAAACGGCTTCTACGGCTCCCCTATCTCCGACTGTCAATCAACCCAGCGCCCGTTGACCGGCGGACAAACTCACAATGATAAATATTATTCTCCGCGCACTTTGCTCACACGCCCCTGCTACATCTGGACCCGGCTAATCCGCCGTCAGCCAATCACAGGCTTCCAAAACCACCCATGGTCATTTTTGCCTTGTTTTCTCGCGTCCATTTTTTTTTCGCCCGTCGGTCTCCCTTTTTCAGCATTCGTGTTCGCGGTCTGACGTGCGAGCGCGCGTGAAGAGCATCCAATCAAGCCTGCTCCACACTGGACGAGTTTGCTCACTCTTGATGTGCCTGAATGCACAAGGTTGAACAATTTCTCAAAGAACAAGGACAGGGGTGTTCCCAAGCGGTTGCGACACAGTAGTAACAATTATATACGACATCACAACGAGGTCAGCCTCTGGTAAACAAACGTTTGGCGTCTTCAAAACTTAATGTTCCAAGATGTACTTTGCGTCGGGCAGATGTTAATTATTTTTAATAACGGGTTTTGCCCTTTGCGTCACTAATAAATATGATTTTATCATTGTATGCATCTGTTTCAATTGTTTTTAGTTATGTGATTTAAGAAGTTTTTAACCAAAGCTTAAAACCATTTGAAAGATATGCAGGTCTTTCATTATAGATCCCGTCTTTTCGAAGTATCCTTCATGGCATTTGTTGATTTTTGGAGGTAACGAAAGTGCACAGATGCACGTGCATCCACTGTGTGGAATCCAATCCGCCCAATTGGAAAAAAAGTGAAGCTGTCAAAATAATGTTTAAACAGGAAAACAGTTGTGTAAGCTGAAACGTTTTGGATGTCAACAAGTTGGTTGGTTATGGAACGTTTAAATTCTATGAAAAACTGGGGGATTTTGGTCATGATTTTTGTTTTGTTCATAAATCTGTTGATTAATTAATTTCTCTAAACTGCTGGAGGGAATTTAAGAGGCTATACTTGCAACCTCTAATACTGGAGGTGAATGAGATCATTCTTTTCAAATGAACATTTTTCCAACCTTAGGAAGATGCTATAAAAAAGGAACTCAACAGTGCTGCAGTACAGAATACGCATGTCTTGCGCTCATGACGTTCTGATGGGCATTTGTCTTTGTCACTGAATACAGAGCCGATATTGGGGTTTCGCTTTATGTCAGAAGACATAATCTCTACTTAGGCCTAACCATCCTGGATGTTTAGCCGTCAGTAATTCAGAAAATTGATTTCTGATGTCTGTGCAATTTTGATTTTGCATGTACTTTCGAAACCACATCGCCCGTCTCTAAAAGTAGACAAGTATGGGGTTGTACTCACGTTAGATTTTTCCATCGCCTGGTGGAATGGGCTACTCTATTTTATCACTGGGTTTTTTGTCCCATTATCTGGTATGCGCATAAAACAAGGAACTATCTGCTACGAGGAAACGAGGACTTTATAGTTTCATTCATTGCTTTTCACCTTGACAAATCGCATTAGATATTCTGGACGCCATTTATGGTGTAAGAACACCACAACAAAATTCTCGTCACTTCAGTTAATTGAATACAATAAACTCAGCTGAGCACGGATTTTAAACTGTTCCTAGTCTAGTCCAGCGGGTGCTGATCAGTAATCCAAACTCACGTGTGGTTCCGAATTTCAATAGTATGCTTTGTAGTTTCTTCTGGCTTGGAAAAAAGCAGAGAACTGGAAAGGGAGACGTAAAAATGAAGAGATGCCGGGTAACCCAGGGTCAAGAAGCATGGCCCCAAAGGGTCCCCGGTGACTTAAAGTTTGGTATAATTACTGCCCTAATGGAGGTATAAAGTTTTAGTCATTCTTATTTTGCACTGCTTAAGCTTGCAGCATTTTTCATTTGAAACAGTGTGTTAGAGATTACAAATGACCAGTAAAATGTTAGAAGATTACAGCCGACTTTTTCGCAGTACAATCAGCCTCTCTTACGATGTTCAGAAGAGTCGTAAAAGCACCCTGATCGCGCAAAGCATCCGGGTACCAAACGAGCCCCTCCTGCGTGTTCGAATGGCATCAACAAACTGCACTTTCATGTCAACTACGCAAACTACACAACCTATATCCTTATTCCTAGCTCAACGCCTCAATACATGTACAAGCACTAGGCTAGTAAAGGAACGTGACGGAAAACTAGGTATAAGAGGGCTCACCTTTCGATTTGTTCAAGTTTTCGGTGGTGTTGGAAAGATGTTTTGGCAACGGACAGCAATCAGCAAGGGTTGTTTTCCTGGTAAACTCCGCCTTGATCGCCCGATAACTGAACAACTGCTGACAGGAGCATTAGATCTTTGAAAAAGAAAAAAGCTCCAAATGCCACCCTGCCATTGGAAAGTTGTGGCTTTAGTTTGGGACCACTAGAGGCATCCGCAGGATGTGAGGTGTGTATAGTCGCGATGAAAAGACCAACAAGGCCCCCCAATTAGGGCTGCTAGCGAGCGCGTAAGGACACAACGGCCCTGCTAACACGGGAACAATCGGCCAGACAATGGGCTACAATTTGGACCGCTTGTCGTAAATTGGTGGGGAGGAGTCGCCCCCCTGATCTTGTTTGCATAGACGCGTTGCTGTCAACCGAGGGGTTCCGAAAGGAAGAGAGGTTGGATGCTTGCGGCTTTCGAGGGGATGGGAGGGGATGTGAAAGGGCAGCACGCAATGTGAGACAATCGGCCCAGATAAAGATGCAGCTTGCCTCTCGCTTCTCGCTTCTCAGAAAGCTTCAGAAAAGAGAGGGTGTAATAAACTTAAGCCCTTTTCTGAAAATGCCCAGGTGATGATTTGCTCTAAGTGACAGCTGTCAAGATGGATGTTGATGCTCCCTCACCCCCCGGTTTTTTTTTGGGGGGGGGAGGTATGAGGTGTAAGGGTTGCACTTCAAGCTCTTCATCACCCAGCACTTTCGCCCGGGATACCCTCTAAAAATAATCCTGCACGGAACGTGTTCTTTGTAGTGTGCACAAGATATGTTAAACATGTCTTTTCTTGGACTCCTACGGCCCCGGGCCAGGCCCAACGGGAACCCAAGTGACTAAAGCAGTGGAGAGAAACCCATAGTAGTGTGCAGGATCAATTATGTCATTTGCAGCAACACCTCATTAGTATACACTATAACAAGATCGCTTAAAAAAAATAGTATCCGCACCGCAGGTGGAGTGGATAAGACTACTGCAATAGCAGCTTTTTATCTGTTTGAAAAGGAGCACATGGCCCACACTCCTGGGGTTCTGTCTGCACGATCTGTTTGGAAAAAAATCCAGAATATGCTCGGGTCGCAGCCGCACTGTTTTGTTGCGGGGAGAGTAACATGCAGCGGTGTAAATTCGCGCTAGGAACGGGGGGGGGGAATCAGGCTGGGGGTGGGTTGTGGCTCGCCCGGTCATGGAAATTTGAAAGGCCCCAGGGGGATGTGCTCACATCAGATGACACTAGGGGGCGGTGTTCATGATACAGATGCACAACCGGAATATGTATTACACTCCAAAAACCTTACATCAAAAAGGGGGCATTTAAGACTTTTTTAATTGGCCTGACTCCCTTTTTGAGTGCTATTGAATACATTTTGGTGTTGGGGAATCCAAACAACTCTTCACATTCCGCCTTAAACTTTTTCTCTCACCTCAAAAATGTGCCGAGGGTGATTCAATAGCCCATCCCCAAGGTCAAAAAGGGTGGGATATATACCCCCATCCCCTCAGGATTTACGCCCTTGATAACGAGGAAGACTCCTGTCGATAATCTGACGGGTAGCCGACAGGAATCTTGTGGCAGCCTATTGCAATTTTCCATATAGCGGCTTTGACTCTGATCCAGCTTAATTGGGCATCCAAAACATTTTCTAACCTGAACTGTTTAATATGGCAAACGGTGGCCCAACTTAAGACATTTTTATGCCTGTGCCGTAGAACATTTAGCTGAATTTATAATGGTCTAAGGCTTGGGGAGCTACATTCACGTAACTGAAACATTCAGTCAAAACGAAGCAGAGTTTTAGACACCTCACACGCATTGGAGGGTTGAGTTATTCATGGTGTTAAGAGTCCCTGTCGTTCTCCCGAGAGGCCTTCTTGTTGACGGTTAAAGGAAACCGAGTGCAGCTAATGCAGGGGGGGGGGTTGTCCGCTCCGAAAGTCTTTTTTCCTCCTTAAACTAGAATCCGGCTTCGTCGGTCAGTATCCGGGCGTGACTGTATCAGTCGTACCCTCGAGGTTTTGGGGGAAATGGAGTAAACAAAATGATGAGTTCGCAATCGGTCACCAGGAATTTTCCGCATCGATCGACTGTGGTGGGTATCACTGAGTTCATCCCTGGGCTTTGTGTGCAAGACGTCCTTGCTATGAGGAGGAGTGGTTGGGTCACAGCTGTATATTAAAATAAAGAGAGTAGTGTCAACTTCAGCCTTTGCAGGCAAAATGGTTGTTTAATATGTGGGCATCGCAGTATGCAGCAACTGTGTACCAATTGTCCATGTGCACTGACGCATAATCCCCCATGTTGGTTCCAACAACTGAGGGACACTCATGTCGTAACTCTCTCCCTGAAGAGCTCTGGGTTGGATTGATCATGACCGACGTTTCGACAAGCCTGCTTTAGAAGCCGTCATCAGTAGACCCTCTGGAAGACTCGCATCACTAAGGTTATATTAACTTTTTGACACGTCTGATCGTGAATGACCACTATCCGAACCGTTTATGAATCATGTCCAGCTTATCTTGTTGAAAATGGCCGCATTTTCGCACACAATTATACTGTCCTTTATTAGACTGTGAGACGTTCCTTTCAAAATCTGATGGTACTAAAATTAATACATAAAACGGTAGCAGTGATCTGACAGAAAGGGGTAGCTAGAAGTCTAAATCACTCGCTTTTTACATTCACTTTTTAGGGTTTCCATTGTTACCGTACAAGTTATGTATCTGTGAAATGCGTTAAAAAATTCCGTAGACAGAGTCCGAGTGTCCACAAAAGCATGTACACTGCATCCGACCGATTACAGAACCCGATGTAGATTGTATTGGCTAATCTAGACTTTGGATTTAGACGGCCAAGCTGTTTAAAGCACCACTTTGCAAAAGGAACAAACAGAAATGGTTGAGATTGAAAGCATTTAAAATTCTTATCACTAGCAAAAACGCGGCCGCGGTCCCTTTATTAATCAAAATCGGCGTCCCTACCATTTGAATGTCAATATCAGCGCTTTATTTGTCGTTAGGTGGTGTTTCCTTAATCCACCTAAGCTGGGTCCATGGAGAGAGCGTCATTATGTATGGACATGATTAACGTTAGCCCCTACTGAGGAACCGTTAGCGGGGTAAGGGCATCGTATGGTCGGTCTCAGCCAGGGAGAGACTTGCTTGACCGGCGCCCGCGAAGGGCCTCGCCCCTCCACCGAACCAGAGCTAAGCCGCGTGGAGACCAGACGAGAAGAGCGAGCGAACGAGCGCGACGGAGCTTAACCAGGGGAGCTCTAAGCCGCGCCGGTTTCCCCCGGCCCCGGCTCCCCAGCCGACCCGCGTTGGAGCTTCCCGCTGGATTCCCAAGCGGTCGGGGGGGTTTTAAGAGAGACGCTCGCTAATCCCCGGCAAAGGAGACCCTCTCTCGCCGACTACATCTTATCAAACCTTAATTTGTCCCCACCTCCATCCAAATGTCGTTAGCTGACAAAGACCGGGTTGATTTAAAAGTAAAATCAAATTACGGAGATATACGGGCAGGATGCATGACAAAACTAACCGGGCCAGTATGGGGGGTTTAGAGAAATCCAGTCCTTTATGTCTCAGCCACCGGAGTCGATATGAAAGGCTATCTTGTTGATTATTGGGAAAAAAGGGCCTTTATGTCCTAACTTCGCCGAGGTTGTCGGTTCCATCTTTTTTTGTCAGCGATCGGATGAAGGGAATTACGGAGAGAGCCTCCACACAAGATTGAGTTGCAGTTTTGAAGGGAGAGTTTAGCCTGATGTGGACACCTCCCACTCTTTCAGTCCAGTCTGAGGGAAGAAGCAAAGATTGCTTCACTCAATGGTCGGGAATGCGATTTGCAAATCATACGGTCGCCCCAGGCCAAGATGGAAGTCGAATTCAAAAGAAAACGAGGCAACTGAATTTGATGACATTTTGGAAGCAGTGCAATGCGATATACATGTACATGTATATATGTGAAGGGGCTGGACGGGCATTGTAGAGAATGCAGTCATGTAACACGTTTGGGGCGCTACAGTCGGCTGAATTCGTATGCAGCTTCGACGGCATCATTTGCAATCTGTCGAATTCAGCAGAACAGAGACCACACGAGGCACCATTTTTAATAGGCGGAGCAATGCCTATAACGTTCTTGGTCCCCCTTGATTTCGTGGGAGCTCATAGGATGCATGTCGTGCCTTTGTAAGCTCAATGTTTGCAGTCGGAGGTCAACTTTTTGTTTCTACCATTGCCTTTTTAAGCGACCCCCCCGCTGCTACACTGGCACTACGTAACAGGGAATAGTTCAGCATCCCACCGTTTAGGAATTACATGTAGGGCCTACATGAATATGCAATATCAGGAATGCCAGGTCAGTAAAATTACCAAAGAAAAATGGCCGAGACGAACTCGATTGATCCAAAAACGTCACATCCAGACGTTTAGGCCGATAACTTGATCGTGCCCTATCTTCCTTATTATGTTACACTGCACCATTAATCTGACCCGATGCAATTTTTGCCCGGTTTAATTATAAGCAAGTGCCATGTACCAAGTCAAAAAAATGCCACTCTGTCGATCCGGGGGTGGGGTTGGGGGGGGGCTTTCTGAACATTACCCGACAGTTCCATGTTGCCACGTGTGTACCACGTCATAGGCCTATAGTCGGACACAATGTCATGCATGCTCAATCAACATTTCGCCTCGAGGATTGGAAACTGGGCCCCAAATCAGAGCCCCATGAATCGATACGAACCAAGCCTTCCATGCTGGAGGCTGTAATGCCCCCTGGGGAAATAATGGTGTATATATAGTTGAAATGGTTTGACAGAAGAGCTGCAATGTGGCTCACATGGAAAAGAAATTAAAATCAATTTTGTTCCTCAAAGCTATCCCTTACCCTAGTGATAGGTGTGCAATTTATATTTGTTTACGTTCTAGATGTTATTGGTACCCAAGATGTTATTGATACCCAAGATATTCATGCACGATATTCGTTCGACAAAACAACTCAAAACCGCGCACCGTTCTCTGTAATTGGACCAAATGTAAACGAAACAATTTAATGAACAGAGTGTCTTCTTGTATCATTTCACTTGTTTCACAATCGAGGTAAGAACTCTGGCCTCCAGTCTATCTTTCGATTTCATTGCTGTCTGATGGGAACAGAGGCAAAGTGAATGGCAGTGCGTCAAAGGCGGATCTGGATCCAAGGGGTCTAATTTCAGGGGCTAAATTTCTTTGTTTTTTGAGGGCAAACTTTTGAAATTTTGAATATGTCTTTTTATGGTCCTCCTGGGGTTAAGGCTCTGCTGTGGTGTTTTTCACACGATTTTGGAAGAGACAGACAGGAAATAGACAAAAAAACGCCTTTCCCTCATTTTAACATTCAAAAAAGATTTGTTATTTTTTAAGGGAGGTGAAATAACCCCATTACATATCTGCCTTTGCGCTGCTTTTAATTAAAGATCATCCCAGTTCACGGCCTAGAATTGTTTTGGCGGAAATGTATGACGTGCTGTACTGCTCATGCACCAAATTGCCAACATAATATTATCGTACGGTGGAGGCGGTTGTTCAGATGTGTTTTATGTAAGCATTATGGTTATATTGTGTTTCTGTCCACAGGAATGAGAATGGTCATTATGCAAACGGCAGATGACATTTTGTGCTCGTGGTTATTGTCATAGCAGGGCTGAGGACAGGCATTTCTTGAAGCAGCCAAAAACGTTTTTGACTGGTTATCTCACTGTATCATGGGATTCGCCAGCGTGACGGCAGGAAGACCAGTGGGCTAGTACGGGGGTCTGCGCGGGCCTGGGTCTGTAGTTTAGTCAGCGTGACGGCAGGAAGACTAGTGGGCGAGTACGGGGGTCTTAGCGGGCCCGGGTCTGTAGTAGTATTGGTGTGCATGCTAAGACCGCAGGCAGGAGACAGTGTGCTTCGTATATAATTCATGCTGAAAGTATATACACGGACGGGTTGAGTGCAGGGGTTTTGAGTGGGCCGGCGGTCACATGAAGGAAGTCAATTCAGTGGACCTATCAAACCGTCACCGTTTTCATGAAGAGCCCCACGTAGATTTTGAGGAAAAACTGGTTGTCGGGAAATTGCGTGGGAAGCTTCTCCTGTATAAAAGCTTCAAAAATACCAATATGGAATAAGTTCATGAAGTAAAAATCCCTCGGATGATTCTTCGAGAGATAAACCGTTGCCTGAACCAAGTAATTAAAATGAACAAAGTGGTTTATTAGCTGCAATCAATTAGTAAAGATGCGCGTCCGTTCGTGGAATAAAAAATCCACGTTTTCCTTCTTTTTGGCCCTAGGGAAGGGGCAGACATATTCACGCGCGCAACACTGTAAATCTCACAAATAAGTGTGGCTCTTCGTGAAAACGAAAATCTTACTTGACCTACTTTTCGGCCTTTCCCAGTCAATAAGGTTTTGTCCCTGTACGGGGGAAGGCAGTAAGATTTGTGTCTCTTCGTGAAAACGCAAAATGCACTTATCGAGATCTTGAAACTTGAGGCATGAAACTAAAGCTTATAGCCTATACTGATGATTTCATTCAAAGCTCATGGTGCGTTGCGGAGTATTTTTCAGTTACGTGAAACAACTGATACTTTTGGATTCTTTCCAATGGAAGGTTAAACAGGTTATAGGCAATTACTGAATTCAAATCCTGAATCATTACGCTATTATTTTGGTTCTTTACTTCGTTGAAATCTCATTCCAACCTTGATGAAACTGAAGCTTCTTTCGGGAAGCAATCGTTATTGAATTAATTGTGCAGTTTCAGAGTTTAATAAAATTTGTTTCAGAGCAAAGCGACTTCAGTTGAACTGGTCTACCTCTCCCAATTTGCAACAAGATAATTGATCTCTTTTACTTTTGTAACAGTGATCACTTTGAACCATTTCAAGATCCTCTGGGTGGAAACTATATGGGGTTTTACCGCAACTCAACTCATAACTCAGCAGCTCAGTATGCTCATTCTTTCGGTCTTCTCAATGATGAGCTCATGTGTAAAAGAGTGTTATCTGGCGCACACGTTGCATTTCGATTGCTACGGCAAACTTTTTCGGACCAAACCATAAAGTAATTTTCTTGCGTAATCGAGATCATCTCTGCAGGGCATGGAAAAAGTTACATGAACTCTTCAGCTTTGAAAAGATGCCATTCTTAGTTTTACATTGGAAGAAAAGAAACGTTACTTTTAGGTTGCATTTTTTGGGGGGACGGGGACAATCTGTGTGCAGTAAGTAGTTTGAATCTTCCCCAAATCATAAATTCAGAGGAAGACGCCCAAATTTGCAGTAACCTGCACTTGCTTATGTATAATGTAGGTGTGTGATTTATTGCACACCTATGCCATTTTCCCAGGCCTTGCAGTAGGCTCCCGAATTAGTTTTTTCACAGGATCTGTACTGTGTCTTTTGGATAATCCAGCCATGTTTCCGCCCTTCCCCAAAAGATGTAACAGCACAATGGTGGGAGATACATGTAGAACAGGGAATTGTCCTATTTCATTCTTATCCCCGCGATAATGAGCAAAAGTCCTTGAAGTGGGGTGAGGACACACTGTGGATGTGTTGTTAATTTTAAAGAACTAGACAACAAAAATCTCACCAAGTGGTCCCCAACCATGTGTCACACCATTGGTCACGTAGCGTATCGACTTGGTACCGGAAGATGGCTATTTATGCGTTTGATTGGCAGGACGGGCGGCTTGGCCAGGGAGACAGGGCCCCCCGGGGCGAGCACAGCTTGGAATGAGCCCCGCCAGAGGCGTTGAGACCTCGGGGGAAACTGATCGCTGCCGGCTGGTCCATACGTGACTCATGAACACACACCGCACAGCAGCATCACGCGGACATCGGCCAGGGTACCGTATAACACCCGTGGCCGTCCACAGCGCTGGAGATAAGAGGGCACGGGGGGCAAGTAATAAAGCTGGACTCCGTGACCCCGTCAAGGCCGGACGGGGACAGAGGATCAGTAAAAAAGAAAAAGAAAAAGAAAAGGAAATCGAGGAAGACGAGGAAGATGACAACATCACTTCTTAAGACAGATTAACCCACAAGGATGAAGCCTTGATAAATAGGTAATGGAAAATGTAAACAAAAATAAATTGTCACAAGCATAAAGTGAGTATACTGGAAAAATGATAATTTCTTTAGGACGATGCAGTGTGAAACTTGGGAAATGTCAAATAACCGCACAAAACGTGTTTATTACATGTAGTTATAGTTCATGTAAAATGGATTTAAAAATAGCAGGGAAAAGTGGAGAAAATTGTGGTGAAGAAAACAGCTAGGATGTATATTGTAAATGACCACCGATTTCATATTTTTGAAACCGACAAAATGTAACTTAATTAGAACATCCCAAGCAGTAGGTCATGTGACCCTCACACTGCCCTCTTGAATCGATTGGTGGAGGTCTTTTGAAAAAAAGTGCAACAGGAATGGTGTGCCCTACTAATACACCGCGAAGGAAATAAAGCCACAAGCTTTATACTGGGAAAGCACAACTCAAGAGGAGTGGCAACTTGGCCGAGTTTCATTATAGTCTATCAGTTGACTTTCTAAGAGAACCAGTTGAATATCCAGCAACTGATTTGGGGGGGGGGAGTGCAAAAGCAAATGCGGCTTCAGGCTTATTTGACATGATGTTGGGGGAGAAAAAAATATCAAAGCCTTACTCAGGGTCCTGAAAGCCTAGCTTTTATTTCATGGTGTTGTTTTCTTAGGGTTTTGGTGCCAATATACATAGATATTCAAATAAAAAAAATGACAAATAAATATTAACATGAAAATAAGTGAAAAACCCGTCGCGCGGCCAATTTGCCCCCTGCCCCCGCTTGATACGCCACTACAGAGAACATAAATATTCAAAGACCTACCACCAAGGGAAAAAAAGGATTAAACAGATATATATGATCCCTAGACGAGCAGATAGTATCCGTTTTAATGGTAATGATACAGAGGAGCTCTTTTATAACCTTTCGTGTGGCAAACATTACAAGCGACACGGAACAGGTAGAACTTGTACCGGTGAGACTGATAAAGCACAATTTTGGGATTCCTTGGAATCGAAAAATAAACGTGTTCCCAGGCGCAAAGCCTGAGAACTAGAGTGTACACAAGAAGTGATAAGCACTCACAGACCCAAGACAGGTTCAGTCGAGCCGCCCTTATAGCAGACGATATGGCATTTTCACGCGAAAGTGTATTAAATAAGGATCAATTCCGGCCGCACCGCTTCCAGTGAATGAGCGGGAAAAAAGGCAGTGGATCTGGAGCGTCGCTTGAGCCACATTGTACCTCGCCGAGACCCGATGACAAGATAATAGACATGTCAGGAAGCTCTTTGAATGCACCTTGAGCTCGTGTTGGGCTCTCTCTTTTCTTGTTTCCCTTTTAAACAGGGACCACTCTAACTCCCTCCAAGGTGTTTGGCCAAAACGGTTGGGACAATAAAAAGAGCCGATGAAGCACACAAAAAGACGACTGATGTACGAACTCATCTAGCCATCACTTCCCCCCAGATGAAAAGGCTGACTGCCAACTGGGCCACGACTGCCCCCAAAGAAGCTTTCAGCCAGTCGATTGTTGTTTTTGTCCCAATTAAATGTTGTGGAAACGGGCAATCATGCGGCCTATTGTCCCGGGGAAGCCGAAGGGATGAGGAAAAGGGGGAAAAAGAGACGAGCAGTGAGAGGGATAAACCCTCACACACTAATGAGAGAAAAGACGCTGCTGTTTTGTTGGTATGCAGGACGCTCTCTGCGTCGCATGGTAAGGAGCAATTTCCAAGGAGCAACAAACATGGGATAAACCTACTCTTGAAGCGCTGCCAGCTTGCCAGGACGATTGGGGGGACGATGCAGGCGGCCACAAAAGCCGCGACCTCGCAATTAAACGATAATTGTTTCCCTGCCAGCTCACATCCCAAATCCCGGCCAGGTCCGCTGGGTATCAATTATCGATGTCTCTTGAGAAGGTGATCAATATTAATTGTCGGCCAGTTAATTTTAATTGGCGATTAATTTCTCCCAGTGAGCCCCCTCGGCTCAACAGATGAAAGCCACCGTACCCGAATTAGGCAGAATCCCTCGCAGCTCTCTCTCGAAAAAAGCCCGTCCTAAATTTGCCGGCAAGCAGTGCCCATAGGCGTCGTTGTCTGTGTACTGGCTCCTTACCAATCTTGCGTGATTTGGGGGAAAGGGTGGGCCTTAATTGTTTTTAAAAATGGTTAATAACTCGAGGGGAGTTTCTTTCTTTCCCTCTGTCTTTGCTTAACGACGGCAAGATGTAAAGAGGGGCGTTAGTTTTTTCCGCTTCCGTGAACTCTGCTGGGGGAAACTATCCCCGCGGTTAAACACTCCTAATCCCCGCTGACCTGCCGAGTGGCACCACGCTCTTCCAACGGCACGTTTCCCCAAGCCCAGCACGCCCCCTAGACAAACTCCACAGTCTGCCCCAGTGCTCCTGCTACGTCTGATTAGGTCCTCCCTATCCAGGATCATTAGCGCCCAGATCGCAAGCAAGCTCTTTTAATTGGCGCCAATTAACCCGCATTTGGCGGGAAAATCCTGGCCAAATTAGCTCTTCCAGAAGACAGTGCCTGAGAAATGGAGAAGACGCTCGGCGTAAAGTACATTCAGCTCCCTGGTGGCGGAGTCACAAATCTTGAAAACCATGAAAAAGGACTGCTGAACAATTAAAAAAAAAAGGAATCTACAAGACAGGAAGTAAATAACCTCGCGGGACACTATAGTCAGCCGCTACACATTAAAAACCATAATGCACTATGTACTATAAGTATAGTCACCCGACTCAGCGCAAACGTCTGTACCATTTCTGAAAGTAATGCAAATTTTAAAAAAGTGAATCCTTAATTGCCTCCATGACAACCCATAAAAATCAGGCAGAAGTTCGAACAAGGGAAGGCCCGTCTTCTGTCGTTTTCGTGGTTTTTTCATGAGCTGATAGGAGGGTTGTTAAACAAGTCCTCATATCTGTTGCTTAGCATGGGTAAGTAATGATTTTTTGAGGTCGTCAAGGGTCTAAATCGGTCAGTCATTTCGGTAATTACGACGTAAACGAAGTCATCCGGATAAGTGAAGTCGCCAGAATTCCTTGAAAAGGTGCCCAGCTTATGTGGTTAACGAAGACATGCTCAGAATGACTTGGCTGCCCGAATTACTGGACTGTGGCTAGGAATTCCACCGATACGTGTGTTGTTTCCACCCGCGGCAAGGTTTTTCGGACACGGCCTACATCCATTGAAAACAGGCGTGTCTGCTGCCACCAAGCGGGGAATCCCTACCACTAAACAGGAATTTAACTTGCCACGTTTTTTTGGTAAACTTGCATAGGCCTATTCATGAGGAAACTATGATGTCATCCCTGGCACCGGACCTTAATGTTGCACACATTTGCACAAAAAATCTGCTGGATTTAAAACAAATATCGGTTCGCCGTCGTAAAGTTCTCTATTTTGCAAATCATTTTTGTGTATAGGAAAAGGCTGGAAGTAGCAAATATGTTTCCCCCGAAATGTCATTACAGAGTAAATACGTGGTTCAGAATTTGAACATGTAAACTGAATACTATCTTCCCAGATTTACATCACAGCAACGGCGCCCTCTCGTGTCCGGAAAAGCTTGGACAATTGCAATGTTTAAAAAGGTGTATATTAAACCACACTAAACTCCGAAAAGATTTCAAACAGTTTATATACAGTGAAGAAGACTAGGTCTGTAAAGAGGCTTAAGTTTGAGAAAAACTCAAAACATCTTTTAAACGGAAAATGGCAGACCTTTATTTTTCAGTTACAAGGACGATCGTTTCAGGATTCTGCAAATTGTGTTAATTGCGTGAAACATGCCAAATCCAGTAACAAAGACTATAATCATACATAGGCCAATACATTGTATTTTTTTAGTATACAGGGGGTCTATCTTGGACGGGCCTCTCATGTGCACAGGGTGGAATTTCCTCTTAACTGCCAAATGTTAAAAAAAAAGAAATAGAAATCTGACGGTAAATTTCAAACTCTGGTACTGTTTTACCGATTCCTGAATTATTTCAGACCTACAGAGCTCTATTGTTAATAGTTTGATATAGGGCCCCGGTTTGATATAAGATTCATTATTAGATTGGATTTCGAGCGGTTATCACGCTGAAGGTCTTAAAATCCTTCGTTACGTGCACTGATTAATTAAGAATGTGTCTTTTTGTACGTTTTGGTAAAATAGAAACCGTGCTCACATTTTAGCATTTGAAAATCAATAATTCAAGTTTCAGAAGGTACCGCTTTCTTTGCGTCGGATTGCAAGAGATCATTTTGAGAGGCTCCGCTGAATGTACCCTTCCTGGACTTTCTGCCGATAATAGAAGTATTCAGGTACAGGCAAAAGAAAAACAAATCACCGTTTGAGGAACTGGCTAGTTCCGATTGACGTGAAATTCCGGGGCTAATTCTAGACACTGTTTGTGGATCAGTCAAGTGGGAGCAGCCGGATCCAGAATTGGACGTGACATTCGGCTGGCCAGACCACAACCGATCGGCGCCAAGCGAAAGCCAGACAAAAAAAATCCCCTGGATCCGGACGCATTGAGTGACAGGTTTGAAAAGATAGAGAGAAGGAGGGGGAAAAAAAGCAAAACACGAGAAGAAAAGCCCGCAGACGACACAGTTTCACCGCGCGGGAAAATATCACGTTCGTGACGGCGCGCTACGAGGACACCGATTGGCCAACCAGGTTTACTTGTCGCGTCCAATTTTGTTCCCGCCCTAAATGTTCTGATTCTGTACCAAGTAAACATGGTGCGTCTCGATTCACTAAAAAACCATGTCATGACTGGTTGAAGAACTTAAAAGACAGAAAGATGGAAGTTTAACCATCTATCAATAATCAATAAACAAACTTATTGTTTCCAAAAACGGCTGGTAAGTGCGATTCATCATGCACATCAATCATTAACGACAGACGCCATTGCGAACTGGACTCCTGAATAACACTTCATCTAAAAGAAGAATTAAATCTTGCTAAACATATTTTGTTGAAAAATTTTTTTTAAAACTTTTGTAAAATAAAATAAAAGCAAACAAACTAGACAAACAAAACAAAACAAATACGGCTTATGTCATTTTCAGGTGTCTTCATGGGAAATGTACAAAATTGAATAGCAAACAGACACTTTTCACGCTCTACATTAATTTACACGCAAATTTATCATATCCGTTGATTGAGTTCTCTCGAAAAGGCCTTTGATGTCCACATCTATCTACCGCTACTTGGCTTGGCTTGCTGGTGGCAAAAATTGAAGCCGCAACCGCAAAATGCCAGTCGTGGATGAAGCTCATGAGAGTGGTTTGCCAACGCTCGTCTCCATGGCCTATTGAACCTTTTTTCAGTTTGTTTTCTACTAGTAACGACCAAATTGGAAACTAAATGACCTGACTCCTCTCTCGCCCGTGCCCACGGTCAAAAGGTGATGAGGAAGGTTGGTTTTGCCAGGTGCATGACGTAATCTCTTAGAACTCTCACTGGATAGCAGAACGGTGAAAAAAGGTTAAAAACTTTCGGGTGAACGCGACAACGTGTGCGCTGAATGCAGATGTGCATGTAGACTGCAGTCAACCCACGGTACTACTCTTTGCAACGCCCACGCTGATCCTCAAACTTTCCGGTGTTCGGTTCCTCCCAGCATCCCATCTTCAACGCTCTCTGTTGATCAGATCAACAGCACCCAGATCAATGACACAGTTAAAGCAATCTGCTCCTGCTTTGGGTGATTTTGCCGACTTCCATCGGGCAACCCCACCTAGGAAGCCGAATGCAGAGACGTGATGTCACCTGCGTAACTCTGAAAATGTAGGGAAATTTAAGCAGTAAATAATTGTAATTGAGTTCCACGATAAAAGACTGCAATTTCTTTTTACCAAAAATCTTAACAACAACCTCTTAAAGCTCGACAGGGGAATACCGCGTGTTATGCTATCCCTCACGGGACTGGACATTGCTTTGCCGCGCTTGTCTTAAGTGACCGCCGAGTCGCCAGGTCGTCGACTAATAAAAGGGGGAAGAAAATTACGAATTCGCTGACTTATCCTTAATTTAACGAGATGTCTGTTTCAAGGCACAGAGAGTGTCATGAAGATTGTCCCGCCGAGCGAGAGCACGGAGATAAAAAAGGAGACGAATGAGCCACTTCAATATTTAAAAAAAACCCCCAAGGTTCCCGAAATGCCTTGAACTGAGCATGCGCTGTTGGAATACCGAACTGGTAGTCTGGTTCCCTCCCCAAAGGTTCCCTGACGACTCTTGTTAAAAAAATCTTAGGTGCAAGGGTCAGGGGTCACAAGTTGAGACCCTGGGTGTTTTCGATTTCATCAGTGGCAACATCTCAAAAATGATGCTTTTCCCATATCCAGTGGGCAATACGGCAAGTGTACCCCCACTTAGAGCATGTGTCAGCACAAAGCCTGCATTAGTCGAAGAAAGTTATATTCAGCATTTCACCTGGCATTTCAACCAAGGCGTCCTTCGATTTCAGAGTATAAAGTCAAGTATTGTAGGATCAAGAGCTGCCATTAGGATACGGGAGTTTACGTTTAACAGCTACAACCTACCCACCCGGGCCGGGAATAACCGAACATCAACGCTACCATCCGAACATGCCAAATAGACGAGGTGACTTCGGAATATTTCGACTATTTCCGGAAAACTGGAGGAATTCCTCCAGTCTTGGTCACGTGGACACTGGGCGATACTGGACCCTTGATTTCGTAGAGAAGTAAGCCCCATCAGGTCTGGTATCCAGACTAACCGAACTGGCTCATTGGCCGCATATGGCGAGCGCGCTTGTACAATATGCACGGTGTGCGCCTTGTGACGCGGAGTCATTGACCAGCGGAGCATGAAGCCCATATACCCCGGCCTTGCTGATGGCCCAATGCCTTGACGAGGTTTTTTCAGATATAATTACAGTGATGTATGCTATGATCAGATCGCTTTGACCGATTAAAAAGGAACGAGAGAAATAGATAGAACAAAAAAGAATAGCCGAGAAGCAGAGTTTGTCTAGCCTAAGCGGTCGCGCAAATCCCCGGTGGCGACTGGGGCAGACATTAAAACTTCGGTGTCGTCTTTGATCGTGCCGAGAGAAAGAGAGAGATGGAGTTTAAAATAAAGCAGTAACACTTCCACTCAATGCTCCAGCTTTTCTGCTGAAAAATAAAAACTGCATAAAAGTGAGTATCGTAAAATCCGAGGGGGAAAAGATGCAAATCATCGAAATGCATGTCACCTCGGTAATCTACTTAGATCTGCTCAGCTACACTAACAACTTTCATTTTGGATCGCGTTTGTCAGGGACGAGTGTTTTTTGCTAGCATTTTACTGGCGCAATATTGTGAGCCAATACAGTGGCCCACGAGGGCTCCAATCTCTCGTGCTGCCTGCTGTTTGAGATGACTCGGGGACATTTTCAGAATAAAAGAATTGTCCATTCTCCATCGTAAGCCCAGACTGTTTTTTTTTTTTGGCGATAAAAATACTTTTGCACGGTGTTTGGCAGGAACTTTTCCCAGTTTGAGGGAGGACAAAAGGCAGAAGATTGTGTATAGGTCTGCTCTTTTGAAGTCACACTCGTAGTTTTTTCCTACAAGTGGCTGCTAAAACTATGGTTGGCCGTCGGTACAAAATAAAAAGAACAAACCACAAAGTGTTACAAATCTGGCATCTACTACTAAATAGTTGAAGACAGAGATGGCCCTGGTTGTTGCAATTGACTACTATACTCGCCTTAAATTTAGGGGATACGTCCAGCAAATGTTAGCTCATGTATTGTCCACGATATGGCATCTTATCACCATTTTACCTATTTTACAGCGTTTGTAATGTTGGATCACTGTGAAATTATGCCTCTGATCAAGTGGCACCAAAAGAAATTTCAAATGTATCCTTTCTGTTTCACAAATGGGCACAGACCTCCAGTTTTTCAGGACCCGGTTTTCAAGTTCTGCATTTCCTTCAAACCTTAAGCCTCCTTTGCCATCATGTTAGTCCACCCAACAGTCAAATATTAAACTTGAAAACCTTGCAGAGTATCACGGGCCCCGTGCCTTGAGGGGAGAGGGCGCTTTGTTACCGGTGCCTTTTCTTATAGAGGAAAATGCTAGATAGGACGTAAGGAACAAGTGTCCCAGGGCTGAGGTTCGCAATGTTGGAATCAAATTGGTGGAATATGCATGGACAAGTAGTAAACAATAGTTGCATGTTGTACCGCACGTAATAGGAGCCTGTTTCTCGATCAGTGATCCTAACGCTGGTTCACGTCATCTATATTAAGCGGGTTTCAGTGTTTGTAAACCAACGACGGATCACTGTTCATGCAAAATTTGTGTGAAACAAACAAGGCCAATGAATAGCCATTTTGGTTCCGAAGTCTGAAATTGGCTCTACTTTCTCTAAATACAACTTTGAAGTGTCCCATTGCACGCTCACGTTGATACATGCAAGGGCGCAAACTGACCCCCTTGCTGTGTTGGGCCTGAGGTTTCCCGAAGAGCTCCCGGAATCTTTGGGTACCAGTTTTTCTAATGTGCAATCTTACAGGCTCTTTGGAGCGCGCTTGTTGAGAAATACCTCTAACATTTTGAAACGTTTGACTTTAACTTCATCGAAAGTGAAAACAACTCAAGCGACAACAAGAACCGCACTTCGTAAACAAACTCTCGAGCCGCCTATCCATATTTACGATTTTGCTATGTTCCATTCTGTATCCATTTCGGCATTTCAATCCTCTTAAATTTCAACAGACACTCTAAATAGGTTTACACGTACGTATACATGAACGCACTAAAAACGTGTCTAAAGGCACCCTAAGTTGCTAATGCTGGAGTGCATATATAGGCTATGTGAATAGTCTGTATTTTGTCCCTGTAGTCGATGTTTTCCTGCGTTTAATAGCGGAGATGGATGGAGTTTATGAATATGTATGGATCTTTTTAGGAGGTTTCCTTTTGGCGAAATTCCACGGGCATTAGGAAGCAGAAATCACTGCGAGGGTGTGTGTGAAGGCCAGCGCACTTGATCCACGAATAGGTCAACACTTTATCTTGTGCCTTAAAAGGTTTTTGTGTTTGTCCAATGCATTTTAAACGCGGTTGGCAGTCTACAAGGGGAAGAGAAACGGTCGGCAAATGGCACCAACAAATATCGCACAAGTCCCCAGCGGCTTGTAAAAATCTGCCGCGAAACCCGTACACATCGTGCGCCGTAGAGGGCGCTTTGGAGGAAGAATCAACGCTGAATCTCAAGCGTACAATGTTGTCCAGCTGAGTGGTTAAATCCGGTCCTTTTCGACGCCCTGTAAATCGTGCATGACAGGTTCTGCGCTTTCTGCGTTCCAGTATCGTGGATACAGGATAAATCAAGGAACAATAAACCGAAAACCAATAAGGGTGCACCATCTCGATTCGCGAGAGTTACGACGTAACAATTAATATGAGACAGCTACAGAAATAAGTGCGACAGCGGCTGCCACTGTGTCTTTATAACGTGACATAGTGTACCCCAGTGCCCAGTTATTGTTAAGCCCTCTAAAGGTCCTCTTTGCCGTTATTCCTCGCGATTGGAAGAGAACGCTATGGAGACAAGAACTGCTGCTACTGAGGAGAGACTGGCACAAGCAACCTTGCAGGCACATGATGAAACTTCATAGGAAACGAACCTCATGTACTGAAACGAGGACTTTGCAAGGTGCTACCACCTGAAAATTAGAAATCATTCTTAGAAAATACGAACCCTTAACCGTGTACTGCGGCAAATTCAAATACATGTAACATTATTTTTTAATTTAATGCCCTATATCCTCTTTATAAGGCTTTGGACACCTTAACTCAGTATCTCATGGAGTTTCATATTAACAAACCCAGTCATAACTGCACGTAAGTTTTCTAAGGTGATTGTACAGAGTTCAGGTAAAAGACACCGACATAGGCTTGCAGGCCCTCATGCGGTGGAGAGTAATTGGGCATATAGGTATGTGAACTTACTACCAGCGAGCTACTAGACAATCAGTCTCATTCACAAGCGAGACCAGTAGATTCAAACCTAAGGCCGTGTCCGAATTACTTGTCTACGGCTTGAAATCGCACACGACTTCACAGTTGCGGCTGTAGCCACTTCCCATAGAGTCCTGTAAAATTTCAAGCCGTTATTCGTTGTCCTCTCCTGCGACAATGAGATGTGCGCCTGCACTGCTTACGGTTTCTCAGGACTGTCAGTACCTGTTGCTTCGTTATAGAGGAACGATACTGGACAAGGAGTGCTTCACAACAGTTATCCAGGATGACGGAAGAACCTGCCGTCACTACTGTACAGGTTCTTCTTGATTAAATTAACGAGGCGTAGTTCGATGCCAAATTGGGTATAACTGTCGCAGGAGAGGGGACTGCTGTAGTGAGCAGCATGCTTGACGCCACTGAAGAACTGCAGGGGACAGAAGGTGTCACAATTTAACTTTCTTCGCATTCGCTTTCATCCCGATCAAGGAGTTTTAAAAAAATCTGTTGACAAACTCTCCATTTTATTCTTTTGCGTCCTTCAAAATGCGGTAAAAGATAACCTGTGAGAAAGAGTGCAAAAGATAATGCAAGCTTGGATCCAAAAAGTATGGTCTAATTCAACTTAACAACGAATGAAAAATCACACCCAGAGGCAGTAATGAAGACCGCAACTTTTCAGCCAAATAACATTTGTAAGACACCATCCTTATGCTTTTAAATCATTTAAAATGCCACTATGTCACCTTAATTCTAGTTCAGAACGATAAACAACGCTCTTTCTCTTTATTTGACCACATATGATAATATTCATATTATATCCCATTAGAGGACCGTCACCTGGTGTATTTTGTTTTCATGTCTATGGATCCCAGGATTATTGGGATTCGACGGGCAGCTTAAATTGTCATGGCCGGCGGGGATTTATCTCCCAAATCCCCGCGGGGCAGCACCGCTGACATTCATTAATCAATGCCCGGCAAGGGAGAGAAGTGACAGGAACTCAGCCCGGATGCCTCTTTTATGGACAACAGGATACGGGTACAGAATATTTCCGCAATCAAACGTCAGAAAGCATTTTCACAGGTGGGATCGAATTATGACAGGCGCGCACTCGAACTTACGCCTGTTATCGGATTTCACCATTGAGAAGCGATTTTTATGACATTTCTCCGGCGTTATGCAATTATTCTCTCTTTTTCTCGCCGTCCCTCATGTCCGTCTCCCCAAGCGACCATTGAACTCGCTGCGCAGTGTGATGAAGACAAAATGGCTCACTTGATGGACAGTCGCAATAAGGACGGGAGGATATTAGATCGTGAAGGAGACCGAATTTTTTTTCTCCCTTCTCCGTATACAGATTTAAGCATCATTAGCGCCCAGAACATCGCTCGCGAAGCCCCTTAATGAAACGCAATTGACGGCCCCTAATGCGCTGCTTGGATGGAACGGTAGCCCGTCTATTGACGGTTGAGAGCTAGAAGTCGGGCTCGCCTCGTCACCCAAGTGGCCACCCAGCCGTGTCTCTTGAGCACCGCCAAGCCCGTCCGGCAGGACCCACCGCCGCTAATACGTCGCCGGGTCCAACCTTAGCAAAAGAGAAACCCACGCCACAAAAGTCAATCGGGGAAGCCTGCCAGTCGCGGCTGTGATAGGCGACGTGCCCAGTGCCTGCATGCAATACAATTAACATGGCCGGTTTGTCAAGCAAGAAGAAGTCAGGCCGAGTGTCTGAAAAATTAGCGTGATGACCTCCTCCTCGCAATGTCATCAGCCAAATTGGTTTTTGCCAGGGCCTGACGGATATAGACACGCTGACTGTCAAGCACCGCAACCGTGTATACCTTAGCAAAAGCCCGGCGCGGAGACGGGGGCGGCGCGTCGGCCGGGATGATTGCCCCTAAATCGGATCATTTTTCGCCCACACGCCGGCTTGTCCACAGGCCGTGGGTCTGTAACGAGATCGTAATGTGTGCGTGATGATCATATGAAGTAATTCCATCGGTGAATGCCCGAGTGGCCGCCGTCGCGTTTTTTTGGTGTGTGAGAGCTATCTACTGTAGATAGCAGCTGACGGGCGAAGGTACAGCTCCAGCGTGTGCTCAAACATACATGCAAACACCCCTGGGAACCAGCAGTTTAAGCTAGCGAGCAGCGGCACACGACGCATACCAATGTGTGGGTCACTCAAGTCGATTGCCTGCTATTGTTTGGCTTTGATGTTTGGTTTTGACGGTGGGTTTTAAAGCTGATCAGTTTTATTGCTGTTGTATAGCAAATGACTTACAAGCACTTGACACTGTGATTCCAAGTTGATAAAAGCATTTCGATAATGCCATAGTGATGTCTCTATAAACATGATTGTTTATGGGGAATATGTAGGGCCGATTAATTTTTTTTAAATAAGAATTCCAGCACCATCTGCGAAGAAATGGAAAAATACACAAGAATCCATGGTTGAAATACTTGAGTTTTACAATTCAAACATCTTTTGTTCGAAAAATAGCCCTACGCGTCTGTTGTTGGAGTTCACGTTTTTGAATAACATCTGTTGAACCTCAAGAAAAAAAAAAGAACAAACAAATTAAAAGAAGGAAAGAAACTTTGAAACGGTGTCTCTTCAACTTGAAACGGCTCCTCACCCCGAAGGTGATCGTAAGCGACACTAGGAAAACACAGAAACGCACACCATTAAGACAAACGCCCGCCGGCAGGTTGTAGCACCGCGCACCATCGGGAGAAAAATTAACAGAGGATCGGATATCCGTGAAGATCTTACCATCTGAATACGGGCTCTCCGCAACAACCACCGCTGAAGGATTAGACAAGAAAAAAAAAGGGAGACGAAAAAAAAGAAGCATTTTGCAATGATCGTTCTTTGCTGCAATCAGCTTAAGAACACAGACAAGGTCACTATCGTGGGCATTAGGGGAGAGGTTTTGGGCTAAGTTGGCCCAGTCAAGGTGATGCCGTGTCTGTTGGCGAGCGGACGGCCGAGACACACGGACGGGATCCGATGCTTAGCCTATATAATTTTCCCCGCAAAGAAAATATTGGCCGGCCAAGTAAAAACCAGACAAGATGAGTCAGAATGCTGGGACGCAGTGTGCATGAGCGATGGGAAGATTGGAAGAAATGAGAAACAAAGTAAGCTTGATAGCGAGAGGTGCTCTCTCTTTCGTTTACATTAGGCATTTGGGTTTCGACGTGATAGTGGAAATCCCTTTTCACAACTTGAGAATTTTCTGCCATTCAGTTTGAAGCAGTTTCCGCTTCCTTTTTTCTTTCGTTTTGACAAAGACGAAGCAGTGCGAATTCTGGGTCAAAAACAAAAGAGTTCCTCGTTGGATTACTGAAAGTTTAATACACAGATCTCTCAGAGTACCCTGATGAGAAAAATCGCACAACAAGCTAAATTTGCACAAAATGTGGTACTCTGAGATAATTAAATTCACGTGAACATAATAATTAAAATTCCATACAAAAGACACTAATGCTATACCTCGTGATTTGGGGCAAGCTTTCGGTCAGTTACATAAGAGAAGGGTACAAAGGAACCAGTCCATTCAGAGATGGTGGTCGCAATGTTAAAGGTTGCCCCAAATCACGAGGTATAGCAACAGTGCCTTCAGTCCAGGCAATTCCAAATTTCATGTTTATGTGAAATCAGCTTACTCAGCGTACCAGATTTTATTCAAATTTAACTCACCAAAAGCGTATTTTGACAATGTTTTGAAGAAAAGTGTCGAGACACACTGTTCCGACTTAAACACCACCACAAAAGAGGAGATTGTTATGTTTAGAACAATTTGATGAGGTAATTCTACACTTAATAACAGTCAACAGACCTGTTAATTCTCTTGTTTTCCTCGTAGCTTTTCCATAGTCGCTCAAAAACGGTATTTCTGAGTAAATTTTTTTTGGAACTGCATTATTTCGCACTTGGGCCATTCTATAAATTCGGGGTCCAATGTTTTCCTGTCCCTTTTACATTTTGCGTTTAGAACACATTAGTCATTTCCAGGAATGAATAAGTACTGCAAATTACCTACCAAACAAATAAATAGTTTGAAATCAGTTTCAATGATATATCTCCTGTCAAATTATACAGGTCAAAAGTAACGGGGACGTAAAAATGTCATACGTCAGACCTTAAAATTAATGTACAGAGGGACCCGTTTACAACGGAAGAGAGTGTTTGGCTCCTTGCATTTGAGGGTAAGGTTTTCTGGTTGGGCGCTACATAATTTTGCCTTAACTTAGAAGACCGAGTAAAATGGTTAAATCCAGGGTGTTTCATAGAACCTAAAACGTCGTCAGCCACTATATGTTTCCGGATATCCTGGGTACGTACAGCCTCAAGCAATATGTTGAATTTGGGCAAGTGGTAAAATCGAAAAATAAATGAATCACCACTGTTTCGAGTAAACATTCGCTTCTAATCAACACTGGAACTGATTTTTTTTGCGCGAGAATTTATCAATGGCAATTTAAAATGAACAGTAACCATGTTACACAACATAAATATTAAACAATATTCCAGGTTATTGGGACCACAAATCAGCAAACGCCTATGCATAACTGAGGTTAAAAGTGTAGAGATAGGGAATGGGATTAATCTCTGTGAAGTCGTGAACAGTGACTCTTTGGGTCTATCTTACTGTAGTACATCAGTGATTCGTCATGTTTGCTTTGGTGTAGGCCTAAGGATATCAGGAAAATGTGTTGTTTCGTGAACATGCGCATTATAGGTCGTCCACAGTCCTCTGTGTTCCGTGCAATATTCTTATTCGGTGGATGGAATGCTATTCTCATCAACTTTGAGATGAAGACTTCTGTGTTTATAGCAACGAAACGTCGTCAAGGTCCCACACAATGCTTTCAGAGGAAAAAATACAAGCAGCCTATTAGAAATGTACGATCAGAACGACGAGTTTTCAATGCACGTCATAAGACGTCATCACCAGTTGATCACAAGCCAGCTACAAGAAATTATCTCTCAAGTCGAGTCCCATTCATCTCGTCATTTTGTCACATGTTGTCTCATCAAACGAAATGTGACAAATAAAAATGCCTTTGTCGTGGTTTGCTGTCACATCTCGTTTAAACTAGATAGTCAACCGTCCAAACGAGATAGTAAGCCGTTCAATTGAGATAACAAGTCGTTTAAACTACTTTTTGGGCAGCGATACGCTTCTCTAGGAAATAATAGAAACAACGTTTTTAAAAACAGATAAAATCTCGTAAACAGGAAGTTGAAAAAAATCTCACAACGAACTTGACAAAATTTACCTCTTTTTCTTCAAACTGTACACTCCGTGGGCATAAGTGGGCATTCGTATTGACCTAACATGAAATGAGTTGTGAATCGCGGTTGACTTGCGCTTGGCTAGATTAAAATCCCGCCGTATGGTGCCATTGGCATAGGTACACCAAACTGTATGGGGAACTACTTCGTCGTAAAGTCACTTGTCAGTGTGTTGAAATTCGGGATCTATCAATTTAAAAACATCGCTATGATCACTAAAATCCCTGCTTATTATAAAGATCATGATACAGGAGTTATGTGATTTTTTGGGGAGAAAGTTATGAAGTTTAATGACTCACAAGACTTGTTGCTTGAACGCCCATCACAGAATCCCCCAAAGTAGTAGTGATATTTCACTTCAATTTGAACTCAGTTCACATCTCAGGTAGTAGACTTTAAAGAGGCCGATGTAAGCTATCCCTAAAAGTTTACCGGAGAGTAATTCTATGCAAAATGAACTACGCGAATAGAGTATAAATAAAGATGTTTTTCTCTTCTTCTCTGAGGCTGAGTTTGGATTTTTTTTGAGGGACATCTTTATCAAAAGTTCATGTGGAGCCTCTGACGCCACCTTAAGTTCGGTGAGGACCAGGAACCGACATAGGCCAATGCAGTAGCCTGCGTTCGCGCTTATTTTGTGTTCCCATATAAAAAAAAAGACAGTCGAGATGAAATCCCAGCAAGATAATGACGAAAAGAATGGCGCATTGGGGGTAAGACGAGCCTGAACAGTGTGCCCTTCATCCCTTGGGGAGTATTTTCAGTGTGTACCGAGGCAGACGTGTCCAGAACGATTACATCTTGTGTCGTCATCTTTGGCGCAATATTCTATACACTTTTCCTCCTCCGTTCCCTTCTCCCCCCCCTCCCCCACGTGCATGCAAGTGGCGTAATTGGCGCTGACACGGCCGCCCCGATACACGATGTTTCCACGGGAATAAGTATTGATAGAGGCGAAGGGAGGATGAGGCGAGGACGGCAGGGAAGCGGAGAATAAGGGAGCTGTGTATACACGGGACACTCGACACGATACCAAGGCAAATATGGAAGATGGTTGCGATTTGAAAGGGGATACCGCAATGATTTCAAACAATCAGACATCGGCGAGTCACCGACAGGCCGGAGCCGCAGGGATGGGCTGACAAGTGGCGCCGAGAAGGGATGGCGGCTACATCGATTTCTTCCCGACGAAATTGCTTCTCTTCTTTCCCGGCCTGTCAACGTCCATATTCCCACCCCGGGCCGATATCCATGTAGTCAGAATTTAAAAGAAAATAGACTGAATGGCATGGCAAAGAGATGAGAGGGAGAAAGCATGGTTACTTACGGGTGGTTAACTCGATTAGTCCTCCTCCCGTACAAGCCGTGGGTGTGTAGAGCCGGTATCGGAAGCCGCAATCAAACCGTAGCTAATTTTGGACAACGCCGGTGTATTAATTCATCTTTCCAGACACTCTGACCGAGAAAAAAAAACAATGGATCCCCAACGCACAAAAGCTAGGTGGCATACCGGATGCTGGAGACCACTCCTAACGGTTGGGAGGACAACGATCGCCAGGTATCCAGGAGATCAAGCTGGCCACGCGCCAAACACCAGCCTTCCACGACCCATTGCTAGTACTGGCGATGCGGGAAAAAATCTCACGTCGCCCTAGCCCCCTCTTAATATGATTACTGGCCGCGCATGTCCACACTCTCAGCGTAATTAAAAAGCCATTACAGCGGGGTCCTCGTGCGGCGGGCTCTGTCTGATCTCTCAATTTCCACCGCTGACGCGACCAGATAGTGTTACAGTTATCCCCCGGTTCCGCGTCCCAAGGCGCTGACGAGGGCCATTTCGTTGATGCAAACATTTCAAGTTGGAAAGGGGGGGGGGCTGGGTTGGCATGATTCCGTCGCATCGTCTTGTCACCAGCGATGATTGTGTTTGCCTCCTCAAGCAACTACCGAACTTACCCCGGCCCAAGTTAAGAAGCGCAGGACGGGCTTTACCCATCAAGAGGACCCAGGGAGCCACGCTAATGGACGGGATGGACCGCCAGGGCCGTGGGGTACACACATGCAGTATGCTGGTCCCCCTCAGCACCACTCACCAGCCGCCGAAATCCGGCGTGGTGTCTCAAAAGAAAATTTCACAAGATTGCGCCAAAAGTGCCATTACCACAATTAAAACTTAGTGCTTGTGACAGTTGGTAACGAATTATTGCTGGGAGCGCGCGGATTATCGTTGTATAGCATTTGACGCATTAATTGGGCTAAAGTCCCCCTACGCGCAAGTCCGCTGCCAGCAATATTGCGGGGTGAAATACGAACCGCCACGTGGCGGTGTGCAAGCGTCGGGCTGATGGTCTTTTAATCCCTGTCAACCGACCGGAACATAACAGATATGGCAAGATATCGTCGACAACCTGTCAACATGACATTATTGAAAGCGGGATGGAAGTGGCGTCTTCATGTACGAAATGACATCAGAGTATTCCGCAGTTAGGCTCAAGTCTAAAGGATTATAATAAGACCCCGTGCATCATAAATAATAATTGTTTATGCGTATAACTGGCACTGAGTCTGATGCTTGACTGCCAAAGCTCATACTTCTTGAAATACACACGAATCTTTCATTCTATGAAATCTCGCACGTTAATACATCGATTAGCCGGAGAGCTAATGTTACGCCACTAATGCACTGTGCTTTAAATTCCTTTTGTGACAGCATTTCTAATGCATGTATTAATGTCCCATTGTAGTATTTTCTACTGCAGCTATAGAATTTTTCACCCACGTGACTAAATGCAAACAATACCAACACGTGTGGACCCCCTTGGCTACGGTGATCACATATTCCTACGGGCAGCTTCAACCACGTGCAAGCGCTTGTGCGAACGGTGCATGCTTGGCTAGTTTATCTTGAATAGGCAGTTTACCATCAAAACACTATGCACTCATTACCATCACAGCACACCATAGGTCCAGCACGATCGTGACATCACTGGCAAAAGGTCTATACAGTGGAGTAGAGAAACTGAACAAACCTTCATCTGAAAATCGGACTTGATTTGATTAGATTTGATTCTAGGTCTCAACACGATTTCCTACTGCGGAAGCCCTATGTCGAAAAACTCCAGGAACGGAACAACATAGAGATTTGAACAAACTGCAATGTCCAAATTGTCCAAGATTTAAATAAAGCTCACTTCAGTCAAAATGATGGAAGTGTCACTGATCAGTACATTAACTCAAGCTGCAACCTGAAACCATTTGATGTCTTCAATTTGGCCTTGTAACAGCACGTATAGAGATGATGCATCAGCCGTCCGGATTCTAGGCCATCTAATTGGAGGAAAATTACATGGGTGGTAAGAGCATGCTGGTGATATTCCAACGCGTTATTACTCCTTAAAACTCCAAAATTATGTCTGCTAATTTGCCGCTTAATCTTAACGTTTGCCTAGGGAGTTATTCTGATATTAAAACAAACAGGAAGAGTGAAACACCGTTCCGGGAGTTGAAAAAAAGTGCGAGATATTATGCACTCATTGGCCAAGTTTCAGGAAAACAAATGAAAGGAAATAACTCTCAAAGGGTCGTCTATTAAGCAGCTGTGGGAGGTGTCCAATAGCAAAAGATAATTAGCACAATTTTAATGGCATCCATAAACGATATGGTCAGTGCCTGCTACAGCGCCTTGGCACCTCCCCTCCGTGTTACCAGTCGAAGAACTTTTTTGTCGGTTCAACATTGCTTGGTTAAGACGATGGGGATAGGGTTATGTTTTGTTACATTATATCATGTACCACTCGCAAGAGTGTCCGTCGATTGTGAAATTCGATTTCAAGGATTTCTGTCTGCGCAAATTCATGTTGGATTAAAAAGATTCCGCTGAGGGAAAAATGAGATAATAGGTACCTAGACGTTTTATAGAATCGCTGGTCATTGTACAATAAGGGGAAATAAGTTGGTAGTTTTATCTCAAATTTTTATCAGATAACAACAACTCTTTTCTTATTACCTCTTTTAAGACAAGAAGACGAGTTAAAGGAACAAAAAATCTGCTTGGCAGACTCAGGAATGACAACGCTTGCGTCCTCAACCGTCTGAGAAATCGTGCGCTTAGGGGAGCAATTATGCTAAGAGACGTCAAAGGCATCGGCCCTCGGTCCCGGAAATTTCGCGACGTACTAAATAAAAGAAAGCCCCGTCGGTTAAAATGGTCAATGTTTTAAGAAGACCATTTGCGGTTCCTGTCATTAACTCCCCCCCTAGTCTTTGTCCATGCCGTCAGTTCTCTTCTCTCGTCACACCGTACGGTGGAGAGAGAGAGAGGGGGGGTACGAGGAACGGCGCTTACGGCTGTACACGTTTTTATGGCATTAGCTGCTGATGCTTTTTACGGCTAATTTAGCGGCTAAGGGCACCGGCAGGCTTTAAGTGGCTAGGTGCACTCTGTTGTATCTTGTAGTTCAATATTTAGTGAACAACGGGTCCAATACGGTGTGAAATCGGCAAAGGTAAAAGTGATCAGCCATGAGGAAGTCGGGCTGATGGCTGGTGTTAACCTGACGCATAGTGTATTTTTATATAAACTGAAAAGGTTGCACTAACCATAATGTTATTTTTCTCTTCCGGGGAATCAATAAATTAGTGAGACCTATGTGAAAACCGACAGCTGGAGACAGGGCATCAACACGTGCTGCAATCCATGCAGCCGTTTATGAGAAATAATTTGGTGGCTGTTTTGAGCATTTCGAACAAAAGTTAAACGTGCCCGCACAATGTTTGAGCCAACTACCTTGCAAGTCTGTAAACAACATTAAGTGACCCGTTTTTGTCCTTAGGTAGAAACACATGCCAATATTGGAGTATACAAAAAACGAAACAAAACAAAAAAGAACCACTGCATCTTAAAATTCTCAAGCCTTGGGGATGCTTAAAGTGTTTGAAATTGTCTCAAAGTTCTCAAAATGAAAATGATTGTACAAAATGTTTGAAATAAATACAGTAACAGTTTCATCCAGGATTGCCTCCACGACTTTGACTCCTTTGTTTAATTTATAAATGCAAAGAACAGCAGGACCTTTGTATCATTTTCAAAGTAACAATTTGATCATATCACAAATTGGTTTAATAAGTCACATGTAATATAATGCGATTGAAGAATGAACGGGCAGTTTAGACGTCGCTACAGAAAAGTTACTTTGTCAAATTTGTCCTAAATTGCTGCATACACCACTGCTGTTCACTAAATGTGAAAACAAGGTTAGGCCCCGAGAAGAAAAAACTACATTTCTGCACATATTTTCACACGTACTTCCAAGCTGATTATACCATGCTCGTTGCTCATTTTGAGCACGATTTTTTTTTATCTGGGAGTATACTTGCGAACGGTTTGTGTTTCCTGTTCAGTGAGGAGTGGCTGAAACCGCTGCAGAGTAAACAAAAGCGAACAAGGAACACCACCAAATATCAAATTTCGTAATTTGATCGGCGGATTAAAGTTACTGCACCCGTGCCTGGATACGTCGTATCCAAACCGACCGACTGTGGCAAGTAACGCTGCATCCAGAGGAGAGATAGATTTAGCTGCGAGCTAATGGCTTCCATGGCGCACGTTTTACACATGCATGCCCAGCCGTAGCCACAACATTCGAACACAGGCTATCTTTGCACAGAATCACCATAACGGCACAAAAGCGAGACTCGACCAGCGTTGCGATGCGATGTCCGAATTTCCTGATTATGGTTGCATGGTATATGGACGCCACTGGCTTGAAGGTAGAGTACACCACAGGTAAAATCCCTCAATCGGACTACCGTATAATCCTGAAATATCTTACTTGAAAGAAAGTACAGCCCCAGTCTGTCAAAATGTTTCCACCCAGATTGCTGTAGTTTTTGAGAAAACGGAAATGTTGGTGTTTTATTTTACGATGATCGGCCGACCATGGTATAAGAGTTCATTTCACTTCGCACTTCACATTCTTTAACAGGCGTCAATTTTCTTGTGGACGTGTGTGGTATTTGCAGATGTTGTGGGAGTCTCCATTAATGAACGGTCAAACCTAAAAGCAGCTAAAAATATACCGACAGAATTCACCAAAAGCATTCTAAACAGAGATTATAGGAACCCAAGTGTAAGGTGTGAAATAGAAATAAATTGGATCAGTGTGAGGTTAAGTTTTATTTAGGGAAAGGATTTTCTTAACTCGAAAACTTTGCGAATTCAAAATGACCCCTAAAGCATAATGGTACGATCCCAATATGGTGGCTGTTTCCGAGCAGAATAGTGAAAGGGGTTTTCGTCAACAAAAAGTGCGATTTTCACAAGTTAACCTCCTGGGTTTCAAGACAAATCTTCCTCTTTGCTTATAATTATAAGGGAACCAGCTAAAGATGGAGCTTTCAGACTTTCATCGACGTGTAAACTGACGTGAAAATGAAGCCATTAAGCACGATCGCACACGCACGTGCATTATCTTTTCAGGCATATTCGTTTCAGTGTCACGGACACGAGTCGACTGTGTTCCTGGATGACGGTTTTTTCATGAATCCTCAAATAATGCTACATTGTCGGGGAGGAGCATTACTCCAAGGTAAATTCATTAATTACTCCTTGTCGATGAAAAGTGCTCTTTTTTAAGGGAATGAGAACCTGTCATGCCTGTTCCCACCGTGACCCCGAGGGTGTAGTTTGCTTACTACGAACGCCCTGAAATCCATAGATTTTATGCAAGACAACTTACAAGATTGTCGATTTAAGCGATGAAAATGCCGCACTGTTTTTCTCGATCTTCCACAATGCAGTTGACTCAAACGTGAAACAAGTCAGTGGAATGTAAGTTGCAGTGAATATTATACGTCGTAATCAGCCAATCTTGTGAAATTACACCCCCCCAAAAAAATGATGTTCACTACTGTACCTTTAACGCCTGCAGCCGTTGCTCATAGGCGTTTGCGTTATTGTTAGCCGTAGCCAGCGATTTGGACACAGCCAAAAGAATCGTCAGCGAACAATGCCGGCTGCCGAGTTATCACCTTGGAGCCCATTCAAGCGTGCCGATCCAGCCTCTCTTTCATCCAAAAGGTGTACCAGGCCATTTACGAAAATGACACACTCGAGTATCAAACATGAATTTTACAATTTCAATCGGGAAAAAAAAAGAAACGTGCCAATCTGATTTGAGTGAAAGGACAGTGTATGTGCATCTAAAGGCCATATAAATGTAAACACTATATGCACAACGCTTTGGATATATTTAGCTGTTTGCCCTGGACATCTTCTTTATCCGTAACCTATTAACGTCAAACTTCAAAGATGACCATCATCATATTTTTTATCTAATGATAAAGATGAGAGGAAACCGAGGTGCAACGACACGTGACCCCTCTGCGGCCAAAGACTGAGCTCTATTCGAGCTTCATTCGAATCCTATCTGGCTTTTCACCGTGAAATGAAATATCCCAAAAATGGCCCCTCAAAAATGTCACACTGTCATCTGAGAAATATGTTTTCTTCGACACCATAGAGAGCAGACATAGCAAGCGAGAACAAACACGGGCTTGGAGGGATCAAATCAGACATCGCCTCCATATCGGGTGAGTCAGATCACAAGGAATACAGCCAGCCCTAAATCTGTGTCTCTCAGGCCGCGCGCACATGCTATGCATAAGAAAGTCCGCGCTATTTTCTACCGGATTTTTTTCCCTTGGTCATTTCCCTTCAACAGTTAGTTGAATGAGGAGTGCTTGATACATCATAGCCGAGAGATCGGGCAGCGTCGATCTCCAAATCCACCGCCGGCGGGCCAGGGGCATGTAAATGCAGTTCCCACAATGCCCCTCCTAATCTCGCCAGCATTACGGGACCGGTTTCGTAAGAAAATACAAAACGGCGGTGTTTTTCCGCGCAACAGTCACCCGATAGCATCGTGAAATGAGATGTATATCTGAGGCGGATGCTATATAGAACTAACCGGGGGTACGCCACGGGTCGTTTCAAGAGGAACGAAGACGGAAGAGCTTAGCCTGTGTTGTATTATGATACGAGACGCTCGTTGTCTGTGCCTCGATTTCTTTTCTCCCCACTACTTCTCCATTTTCCTCTTCTTCTTGGCGGAACAGGGTGATACTGTTGATGGAGGCCCATCCCCCGGTGGAATTGGGCACAGGTACCGCGTGGAGCTCGTCAAAGACGCGCCGACCGCTCTCCGCTGGGACCCAGGAGATAAAAAAAAGGCCCCTTGCAAGCCAGGCCCGTCTGGGGAGCTGCGTGTTTGCGTTGGTGAGCTTCTGTTTGCTCGGTCCCTGGGCCCCCCAGCGCGGCGTGATGGATGGGGCAAGCGGCCCAAGCTGACTTTGGTTCCTTGGGATAGCAATTAGAAATTATCTGATTGTTTTCGCCGAATATATGGTTGTGGTGGTGGAGCTTGCGGTGTGTCACGGTGGGGGATTTCCGGACCAGCGAGACGAATCTTAAGCCTCGGCCTAAATGTGGGCACATCTGCGTCTAATCTGCGTTATGTTGCTAGACAATAGATAAAATCTTCAAGAAAATTAACACGAGACTTAAGCCAGACTCATTTTTGGACCGAAAGACTGCTTTTAAAAATATGATTTCCATGAACGGAGGATAACCAAGGCCCGTTATTACAATGCATATCCCATCTAAAAGTAGCCATACCAAATTACTGTGCAACTTTTGTTTAAGTAAAATAAATGTGTTTACACTCATAAGCAAATTATATCCATTTCCCCGTGGTTCGGTCACTTTGAATAGAACTCAATGAAAAAAAATCTAGGCTTATGCTTAATTTCAAGGGCAGCATTGGAGTTGAAGATTTGAAAACATTCTGCCCCAAAATTGAACATTTTACACTATAAAAACTCCAGAACTGGGTCAAATTATGACCCAGAAAGGGTCAAATACGACCCAAAAGGGGGGGAGGTCATTTTCTAACCCAGAAAAGGGTCGCGCTGAATGGGACCCAATTCTGGGTCAATCTGACTCACGAGTTTTTAGAGTGTACCAATCCTTGAAAACGATTCAAAAGCCATTTTTTTTTTCCACATTCATTTTCGGGGGGATGATTCGGTCAAAACATCAGTGATGTAAATTTCTCCCGATTGAGGACTCTGAACTTCAACAATATTAAAGAGAACCACAAAAAGGACGGAGATTATAATATTGTTCAAGCTTCGAGAAGTGAAAGTCACGATACTGTCCACGGGCACTCATGATGCGGGAAGTGTTTCAAGATGAGAACAAAGATGAACCGGCGATGGCGCCTGGAAAACCGCGGGTATTTTTCACATCACCAAACCACATTGGTATCTAAATTTTGAGTAAGTAATAGCTATAGACAAAACAGGCCCTCTCAAATTTTGGTTGCTCTTGAGATCCATTGTGGATATACGAAAAGCAATAATGAGATTGAATTGGAGACTGAACCTTTGTCGTTTCTGTACATTCTATATGGTGAGCATGCACGCATTCATTCCCCGTGCATGAACTTTTCCTTTAAAGGATACGCCTTAGCTCTTGTTTCCATACCCTCGTGTTCTTAAGTTACTATGTCATTATTCATGGAGAGTGGAACCTTGTAATCAGTGCTGAAATCTACCCCTAAGTTACAACAGGCTCAAATTTTGCCAGAGGTGAAGTAACGAAAAAGTCAACATACTTGTCATTATTGGCCAAGTACAACTTAAGCACGCTAGTAATCTAAAGCGGGGTTCGTTGTCGACTTTTGCCGGGTTTGTTCCAACGGACGACCGCGCGACGAAAGCCGACAAGAGGGGGAACTGTAATCTCGGCCGTTCCCGCGAGAGTTTGCACACAAACGAGCAGTGGGGGGAAAGCGTCGGGGCTTCAAAGGCTGCGGCGCATCGCCCCGAGCCCAACGCGCCACCGCGCGGGACAAACTAGCTGATTGGTTTGCCCGCAGACGGCCGGAGTCATTATTCACGCGGTGGGCCTGGCCACTTGGCGACTCGACGTGGAGGAAGATCCATCATCGTCGTGTGTGCGATGGCTTTACATAGTTCAAAGCCGAGTCGCCATTGGCCAGTCGGGGAGCAATTCTCTTGAAATGAGCAGGTCTCTGGAATGAGCTGTGAATGGTCGAAAGTTGACCATTGAAAGAATCGTTCTCCCCTCGGAACTATTTGTTAACATCTCGGGAAATAGTATGTTGTTAGCAATCACCCAAGTACCTACTACGAAGCAAAATTGCTGGCTGTGTAAGTTCCCATGGAAAAATACAAATCTATATTGACTCTTGCTGACAAACCAAACAACGCCATTATGCCAGAATATTCAGTATTTACATTCAGGACGTTTTACTTCAGATCGACGGATTCGGGATATAACTTCATTGGTACTAATGCAGACATGGCTATCTGTAAGTCACTGTGTATCATCCCCGAGTTTCCCTCGCGCAGATCTAGAGAGCTAGCCAATGGAAAATTCAAGCGTCATCAAAGTAGGCCCGACATGTACATACTTCAAAATTTTGGACTGGAGAGGCACCAATACGAAAACAGATTTATTTTTCTTATCCCCGTACTAATTAATGGAAAAAACGAATCGCCCCTATTACATTACGTATAATTGTTTTGATAACGACTGAGCAGGGCAGAGGCTGAAGAGGGCGGACTGATACTCGAAGTTAATTCCGGCCGGCGAATGTTAAGTGAACATGGCAGGCGTAACAAGATATAGCTCCATTCGGAACCAATTCAAACAAGACTGTTAACTCCGTGCATTCATGTTATGTACATAAACCAACGAGAAACTGCTGGTCATAAAGCAAATTGCATAGCCGAAATGGTTGACAATCGCCATCTTGTAGATGTAGCGGATCAGGCCATTATACGGCAAGTATACAAGACTGATGTCTTACTCTGAGGTATGACAGAATTAATAATGATAAATGAAAAAAGTGACGTACTGAAACCCCTTGATTCCATGAAAAGAGGCTTGCACACAAAACTGGGACGCTGACAAAGCATAGCGGGAACTGTGAAATAAGTTAGGCTAAACGGAATGAAAATGGTATCTTTCAACAGGCAAACAAAAACCTGTGTCATGCGCTGTCTCTGATACCTTTCTTACTAAAGACAGTGGCTTCACCGAAAACAGCTCAGGCATTAGATCGTCCGTGTAATGACCCGCCCACTTGCCTCTAAGCGAGAAGTGTCTGGCTTCATCCGCCGTACTGACCAAGATGAGATTTTACGCCAGGATAAAAAGAGGTGCATTTCCTTGTCTCATTTCCCCTCAGCCTTTGTAGCCGAGATTACCATCTATCTATCGGAAAGGCCCCGCTAAAAAATGCCCGAATAATCAACGCACTGTGTACTTGCAAATCTTTTTTTTTTTTGCCATTTTCCGAGATTATGTTGAGCGATATCAGCCGGAAAACACGCCTGGGGGCACGATAAACCCGGGCTTGATTCTCTTTGCATTTAAGACGCCAAACAAGATTTCAGTATCGTCAACCCCTCCTTCAAATCTGTCTTTGTACTCCCCGTTTCGCGCCAACCAATTTCCATCGTGCCGAATTGATGAATGTAATTTTGAGCGCGCTAGGCCAGCGCTGTGGAGTCCGTGCATTACCTCGGAGTAGGCCATCACGTACAATGTACATACACTGTGTGATTAAATCCCATGGCAGACAACTGGGTTTCAGCTTTTGTGCAAGTGAGAGTACAGCGTTCCCATCAATTCCCACACTGATTCGGTTTAAACAATCCAACTGGTTTGCTGTAATGTTGGTTTGATATTCGTTTCTATTTGGATGGCCAGCTTCTCCACACCGATCATTCCGTTCCGTGCGTTCAAGGTTTAACCTCACAAAAACTAACAGAAGCGACGTCCCTTGCAAATTTTGCGCCTCGTAGACAACACGGCTTTTACTCCCAATCCTTAGCAATGATTCCAATCAAAAAGCATCTTGCAGTGTGTAAAATCGACATGTAGCGTGAAACACAAGGCAACGTATACAATATCTGAAAGCGCCTCAAAATTGCAAGCACCCTTTTCATTCTGATGTATTACGTGCATTATTAACCAGAAAGTTGGTCTAACTTGTGCGTGGCTATTAAAGATACAAGAGTCATACCAAGCTGCATGGGAATAAGCCCTCTGCAAGTTAAATTTGAATACAATCTGGTACACAGAGTTCTTTAAATTCACATGAACATAACAATTTGGTTTCTCCATACTAAAGACAATGTTGCTATGCCTCGAGATTCGGGGTAAGCTTCTGTTCAGCTACGTCTTGCACCAATAAACTGTTTTCAGTGGTAAGATGGGCACAAAGGAACCAGTCCATTCCAGATACAGAGGTTGTTATATGCAAAAGCTTGTCCTAAGTCGTGAGGTACAGCAACGGTGTCATAGAACTCTATCTTTTAGCTCCAAGAGAGAATGGGTACTGCAAATTACCTGCCAGACACAAATAAAATAGTTTGAAATCAATTCCAGTGATAAATCCCTTGTCGAGTGATGATATGATCAGGTGTAACAGGGCGGGGGAAATGTCTTACGTCGAACCCCAAATTCATAGAATGACCCATTTGCTTTTAGCAAAAGCCGCTCGCCTCCCATTTCTGTCACGTCGGTGTGTTTTTCATATAAATATATATTTTAGCATACCGTAATTTTCAGAATATACACCGCTGCTTATACGTTGATGTTCCTGCGGCTTATACGGCAACATTTGAAGAATAAAATCGGTCACTAAACGACATGCCGTGCCTGCACACAGCCTAGGCCGCCGCCGCCAGCCACACCTGCAGCCCAGGGGCTATAGCGGCGCAGCGCCCCGGGCACTCTGGCAAGTCGGTCATGTTTTTGTTGGTTGCCATTTACATTGGCTCTACTCCCGTGCTGGAAATGAAGGAAACCAGTCAAGAGAGACTGAATAGACTTGTAAATGTACCGTAGTACCGTTCACACCTCAAAAATCGTGTGGTGCGTCCGGGTTTTTTTTGTCTTCTACGGTTGTGTAATCCACGCTGTTTATTATTTCACTGGTCACATGATAACTGTAAAAAAGTGCTGCATGGCTCACCCAGCAAGGACACTAATCCAGCCCAACAAAATTGGTAATTTCGAGGACTTAAGAAAGTTTAGGTTTAAATGACAACACTCGTTTGCACGCTGCATGCTTCACGTAACCTTGACGATTCAACACTCGAAAGTGGCGCGGACCCTAACGCTTGGCACTTCAAATTTTCTCAGAATAGGTGAAATTTAATCAAACTCTAAATACTCCAATTGATAAATGTCGATTTCATATACCCGCCACAAAGTTCCCATGAAATTTTATTTGGGCCCGATTTTCCTTTCAGAAGTGCAAAATGAACTCTTTTAAAAGCGCCCCAAATATTTTTTTTTTACAACAGCAAGGTGCGTGGAGCTTATAGTGATTTACTAGAATTTATCAACTGTGCACAACTTCTGAACTTTGTTGTGGGATTTTCTGAGATTCTGAATAATAATGTTCATATCATTAACTCGTCAACCAGCGTCTAGTTCAGGGCGCTCGGTGACCAGCAAATTCATACCAGGCCAATTTACGACACGCCGTGAATATTGAAAACTGAAGTATACAAGTGTTACATACACCCATCAGTTCCCGACAAACATGCAACTTGTTCCAAAGCACATTATGATAGGCCTTTGTATAGAAATATGTGTTCACAGTGCCAAAAGTTCCATTTTGGGGTTTGACGAACGCCTCCCTCCGTCTCTGGTCAGGCAACGAGCCTGAAAAGTGATGACCTTTGGAATTAAACAATGCACACAATGGAAAAAGTCTGATAGAGAAAATTCAAGTGATTGACGGTAAAGAAGCTTTCCGCTATATGTATCAATCTTCTCGCCTAGCAAACACATGCCCCAGAAGCAACATTTTGAAGGATCATAATTGAGCGCAAAGTGTAGCAATAATTTGCCTCTTTCGTCAACAGATCCAGCTTTCTCCCATTCATTATAGCGGAGGAGGAAATCCATTAATCAGATTTTTTTTTAGCATTGCATAAACGTATGGTGATTTGCGAACGGCATGTTGGAATGGACTACCGCGCTGGAAAGACGTAGACAGTCATCGGGCGACCGCTGGGACCCCTGTCACGTGGAAGCAAAGCATCCCTTGGACCAATCAGGTTGCACCGGAAGTTACGGTTGAGCTGCGCGGCCAGTAGAAATGACACGCACGCCCCAGACATCCGTGCGCAGCGGCTACAGCCGTTTCTAACAGACGTTTATGTCAGCCCACGTCCGAATCATTTGGCTTCGGCTTAAAATCAAACGAGATTTTATGAGAGTGGCTGCAGCCACCAGTCATATGCAATTTCAAGCCGCAGTAATTTACTTCGGCCATGGCCGTACTGCAGCAGTTTATTCTGACAGGGTCTAACACAAAATACGGAATTTTGTCATTCGTTGGGAAAGGCTATATAGAAATGCATGAGCCTTCGTAGGCCATTAACTTCGATCAGTAACGCTGCATAGGATCACTGGATGGGAGGGAGGGGCCATGTCTCGCTCCTCCCCGAAAAGGAATCATTTTTTTCAATTACATTTCCAAAAGCGTGCAAAAAGGCTTCAACTTTAGCTTCACCAGAAGTTCAGCCCTTCAGAAAAGTACAAGATTACATAAGGAAATTCCCAATGTTAGCCCCCCCATGAAATGTGGTTGCGAATACGCCCTATCACGGGGTCAAAATTGGATGGCCAGACTAAAAATAGATCAATTCATTTGAACAATGGAAATTAATACTTAACACAACAAATCTCCGCTATTTCAAACGTTCACTGACACGTTCATAATACCAGGTCGTGTTATTACTAGGAACAGTTCCTGACACCCCGGAAATAAAGACAGAATTTAGAATGACAGTGTCACGCGAGAATTCACTGTATTGTGTAACACCTTGAGTTAATTTCATAAAGAAGCAGGTTGGCAATTCAGAAATGTACACAGGTAAAATTACGCACAGCGAATTGGGAAAAGGGGCTGGTTTCTGACGGTTTTAATAAACAATAATACGCGTACACCAAACACAGATGTCACATGGCAATACCAGGCACGCGCGCCACAAGATCGTGTGTAGACGAAGCTATCAATTTATATTCCATCCTGTTCAAGAGCCAAAAATCCATTTGCTAGATGTGTGAGCATGAAATTGAACAGAGAACCCACGAGGCACAATGTTTTGGTTGTGATTTCATTAATCTCTAGTTGTAAGGGATACCGGAAGATCAACTGTGTGGAATGAGAAGGTATCCACAACAGTTGTTTAGTATTAACCAAACCAAGTCAAAACACTCCGGAAAAACACTACAGCTGATGTCAGCTAAAATCTTCAGCTTGAGAATCTCCATGAGACTATATCAAAGGGGTGCTTAATATCCAACACAGCCGAGGATGTATCCCCACAAGTGAGGATGACCGATGTGCATGTACCCACATCCGGTGATAAAAAGCAAACACCGAGTGAAATGTACCCACCGGATCACACAACACCCCCACTGAAAGAACCCTCAAAACATGGGTGGAAAACTTCTTCCAAACGGTCACATTTTATTCCCACCACAGGTTGGCATGTACCAAAATTGGTTAAACACAAGTAAATCTTTACATAGGGTGGATCTATCCGCTGAGGTAAAAAAAAAAACCTTACAGGGGTTTCAATGAGTCTCCCCAAGACGGTGAACTCACGTCAGTTAGGGGGAACAATTAAACTGGGCATGGCAGCAAATACCCGTGAAATCACAATTACACCCATATTAGGGCATTTGATCTAGTAAACCTGGGCTGTAATTAGACTGGGAGCTTACAGAACAGCCACAAACAATCATCATGTGTAACGGGACTTCAAGAAGGAAACATCTTGGTGCTTACTCCATGGAGCTACTGAGTGCACATATTTGCTTAACTCCGAAAACATTGCTTAGCACAATCAGGATACAAACCAAAAAAAGACATGCACTGCGTACTGCTCTCGGTTGGCTCACTGCCGATTTTCACCAAGCACACGAATATGCCAAGCTTAGCAGCTCTAGGAAACAATATAAAAAAGCACACTTAATTGAAGGAGAGACCTGGCTTCTAAATCTGCACCAAGGAAAAGAAAGCCAAAACAGATACATTTTTAAAGCCATGTTTGAATTCGGGAAGTTGCCAAGTTGCTTTTACTGGGGTGCTTGAGTCAAATAGTCAACTCAGTCGTGCTAGATAGTATACAAGTTCACTCTTTTTTTTCCCCACAGACTTGAGTGTCCAATGCCCCGTTGGCGAGGAATTTCCATCGTTTGTTTTCAGAAGGAAAACGCTGCATGGTACCTGGATGAAATCTGCTAGCTGGTGAGGCACCTTGGTCTTTTCGTTCCCTTAGATGTTGATCACCCGGCTGAGTTTCTGGATTCTGTTCAGTAGGATATCACCCTGTTTGATTGTGGCCTGTCAAAAAAAAACATCCTTATGTTTTAGGTTTTATTGTTACAGTCAGCTGTTCCTAGCTCTTTTGAGTACTAACCTCAATTTGGTATGTCTCAATTTGTGGTATTAGAAAAGTTAGAAGCTTTGAGATGAGGTGTTGAAGAAAGTACTTCCCCACGAGGGCATATCCAGAACCAACTTTATTTTTGGAAGTAAGGGGAATTTTATTGGTGAGGGAGGCATGAGTTGAGAAGACTTCTACAGGCTTTATCATTAGCGGGGCTAACTTTAGGGGCATTTTATACCCATTGTGGAGGAAAAAAATGAAAATTTCTCAAAAATTCATCCCTTTGCTACGTTTTATAAACGTTTTATAAGTTAACAAAATAATGAATGTTCGAATGTTTGAATCTCTGGAAATATAGAATTGTGGGGTCAACAATGCTTAACTCCAGAGAAGTCCCGAGAGATCACAATCCCCTGGACTGGTATCTGACCTGGTACTGGTAATTCTTGCTGTCTGGCCGGTTGGTTTCAACGATGCCTCCGACTTTATCGATTTTACAGTGCAGGCGTCCGGCAGCAATGAAACGGGACAGCTCCCTGACCAAACAAAATAACAGCAGCGATGAAAGATGAGCAATAACAGAAAAAAAATTCAAGATACTCTTGCACTGAACAGAGAGGTTAGGATGCTACCGACTGCACATTGTATTCTTAACCAATTCAATTAAATTCTTTGCACTTAATGAGCCCACAAGAGGCATCAATCCCACGTATAGTAACGGCAACAGAAATTTTCCTTTCACAATCCTACCAAATCCTCCAAAGCCTCCTGGTGGGCTTTGAAGGATCTGGTATCAAAGCCAGTTAGGGTGCTTAGTTTCAATAATAAAGGTTGACTAATAATACAGGAACAAATATCTGAAAAAAAAAAAGCTGGCACAAGTAGGGGTAACTAGTCTTGAGTGCGAGTCCTTTTAGAAAATAACTGTACATTTTGTATTCCTTCTAATTCAAGTACATGTAACTCAGCTTACATTGCCCTGGGGACTTCAGCCTGATTTCATGTACATGTACCTAATCTTACATTTCGGTTTACCAGCAATTTCGGAAGAAAAACTCATTCACAATACAGCTGGTCCACTTATGAACAAACAAAGTATGTGAAGGTAACAGACTGGTATCACTGCGTGCAAAGATCTTATGGCGCAGTGTACAATTTACATGTACAAGGTTTGCTTGAGTGTGGATAAGCCATAACGACCTGCCCGCACTGTATGGGGCTCTCTGACCATGGTGGCACATCCTTCACAGCATAACCTACATGTACACTGTAAACATCTACTGCCGTAATGGTTTCCAAAGGCACAGAGTATGTCAGAGAAATCCTTCTTTGCTGTACCACTCCGTGTCATTAAATTTCTCAAGAGGATTCAGTCTTCTACCTGAATATCGTTTGTCAACCCAATGCAAGCAGTGGATATCAACACTTGTGACTAATGTAAGCTATTTTGGCAAGTAACACAAGAGGCACGAGAACAAGTAGAAACAAGACTGTTTCAAACCAACTCCAGACAGGCTGATCATTTTAAGACTACTCAACAACCCCACTGCTGCTAAGGTCTAACTTACAGACCACAGACTGGAAAACCTTGAGGAGTGGCTAACAATGCACAGACTCCTTTAGGACCTGTTACAGCACTGCAAAGCAATAAGCCTGCTCAGATGCTACAAATATCAGACAGGCAGTGGAGAAGCCTGCCCCTAAGAGCGGACATTTTGAAATCAAGACACCTTCGGATTAATAAGAGGAAAAGTCGCACAGTCAATCTCGTTATGAGCTCAGCGTGGCTACTCACCAAGGGCTACATGCGCACGTACAAATTAGAAGATAATCCACTTTTTTCATAAAAAGTGTCCTTTGCAAGATATGCCTCCCCCCCCGCTGTGCCCAGGAAATGTCAAATGCCGTGACAACCATGACAACCTTCCTCAGGGAGATGGGAGGGGGGGCTGTTACAACATGATCTGCGCAAAGTCAAATCATTGTGGCATTGTGTTGCTCCTTCACGAGGCTCACCGTTTGCGAGAGCAAAGCGCATTGTGTAACCTTGCGGGAATTAACAGGCTTGCACGGAAGATCCCATTAACTGTCGATTTGGCTACTTAAAATGTTGTCAGCCACTGATATGCATGGGGGAGGGGGGCGAGAGCAGTCCCGCAGAAAAGAACTTTTCCCTTTCTCCGGCCAAGTGTTATCGCATCACACAGACCCCTGCGTAATTTCCCCGGCCATAACAGCATCAGCGCGCTCAATCAAATCAAACAGACAAAGGGCACGGGAGGGGGGGGGGTTGTTTAGCCCCTGACGCATTCCTGTCACCGCGGTGACCTTCATCGGGCGAGAAGTACGGAAAAGAGAGAGAGAGAGGGAATACAGAGCGAAAGAATAAAAAAGCCAAAATGAAGGGAGACGTGTTTGAATGGCAGAAAATTCCCTTCTCTCTTTTACTTGTCCCCCTGGATGCTACGTCCTCCCACAAAAGCAAATTGACAACGCCACTAAGAGCGTAGCGTACACTCCGGGCCCCAGCAAACAAACACTAATCGCAGGTGCAAATTGCAAACTCAATTTGGCTCCCCCCTCTGTTTTTTTGTTCCCCCTTACTGATTGTGCAGGGCACAAAGGCAGCAGGGGCCATCATGAGCCGTTGATATTGGCTGCGTTAAGGACAGCCAGACAATGCAATTGCAGCATCGGGTATTAATAACGTCAATATTTCTTTTCTTTTTTTTTTTTTGGTGGGGAGACAGCTAGACAACAAAGGGCCAGTGGGGGGGATATAAGATATTTACACCTAACTCGATTGTGGTGGCCTCTATGCACAGCTCGTGATGCCTGCTGGACTGGCCAACGGCACAGTCGTGACCACTTCCCTCTTGCAACAAATGGCTCTGCTAAGATGGGGAGCATTCTCACGCGTCGCTATAACACCTTGTGTATATGTGCTTATCTTTTACAAAGGACTTCATGAATGAGAATCTAGTTGCATGTGCCTTTTTTATTGTTTGTTTTTCTTACAGGGTCATCACTTCAAATGTCTTGAGTGCCTTTCACAACTTGGAGGACGCGCAAACAGATCTACAGTACTGGACAAAAAAGTTGGAACACCTTGTGGGAAGCGCGGTGAAAAGATCCCCCCCTCTCCCCCGTTCAATGTTGCGGTCATTTAGTGGACCAAGATTCCGCCCAGCTTACCCAATGAGAAACAACATTCGAGATTTGTCCAGGATTGTTGCACTCTGTGAGCAGGAGGACGGCTGATGGTTAAACGTATTGCTAACAGACGTGTATGCACCCTAGTGCCCCAGATGAGTTGTATCTGGAGAAGTCAGTGGAACAAAACCTGTGCTGAATTGGGTTCTTGGCTGCTGCACACAGCCGGTTGTGTGGCAAACCTCGCTCTCCTGGAGTCTTGCAAAGTATGATTATATCCATATGCCTGCTTAGCTTTCATTGAGTCCATCTCGGTGTACAGGCAGCAAAGTAAGGAAAGTGTATGAAACGGGCACGATTGAAATGACTACGGCTACTAATTATGGTGCATGGTATAGTGAAAACAGAAGCCGTAGACTCAAAGTACCTGATTCGAACACGGCATCACATTACAGGCAAGCTACATGTTCATGTATAGAGGTTTGGTACATGTACGTCTTTGCATTAAACTTACAATCTGCCGTGAACTTTACACAAAAGCAGTCTTTGTGTCACAAATATCTGTGCAACTCGATAGTTGAAATAAAACCACAAGTGCATTTGTTTCAACTGACATCCATGATTGATGTCTCCTCTTTCGTTTCATAAATAGCAAGCTCGATCAGTGACAAATGTAGACCAATAGTCGATTTAGACTGATAACCTGCTCATTGAACATACAATGTACCAGCACCAGGCAAAATTGACCAGTGGTTAACAAACTGCCACAGAGATCAAACTTGTCCCAATGTGTTGAGTTTGCTTCTTCACGCGAGACAGCGCCGTTGCAACCTGCGTTCCAGTGGGCAATCACAGCAACTTGGCCGCTTTAGTGGCACCTGCAGTACTGAACTTGTTATCGAACACTCTGGAAATACTACTCCCCCCCCCCCAAAAAAAAATGTAAGTCCGCGTTTGCATGTAGACACATGCCGGCACTTGTACCAACCTGCGGTGAGCGGGCTCTCCGTTCATGGTATTACTCTTAATGCTCATGGATGTCTAAATTCATGCTGGCTTTTGAACCGAAATACCGATGATAAACCACACACCAGATTTGCCTAAGAAGTCCAGAAACGAGGCAAACATCAAAAGAATGATACAGGGGGCGAAAAAAAAATTCCCATTATGGGAACACTTGAAATGCACACTTTTAATGCACCATGGGAAAAGGAAGATACCCTCACCATCACAGGAAACCAAATGTCAGCGTACTGACTTTCGCAGATACACGTTGAGGCACAGTCCACACACTACACCTTCTCCTTGCCTTGCCGTTTTTAACCACTTGTTCCCGGGGAGCCTGGTTTCAGACACGTATTCTTTATATGCACAGCCGAGGTGCCAAAAATCGGACAAGATTAGAGTAGCTACCATTTGTGTGGGTGTAAGTGTCCAGTAAATGAAGACATGAATTTTTAAAACAGAAAAAAAATGAAAAAATACTCCGGCTCAGCAGAATCAACATTTATAAATTCCCCCGGCCCCAAGTGGTTAAAGGTTACATTGGGTCGAGGGAGGTATCCACCCTAAGCTGAAGTGCGCCCTCACCGGCGAAATAAAGACAAACAGTATCAAGCTTTTCCAACCATGTTCTCACGCGTTCAACGTGCACGTGAAGACCATACATTCCACAATTAATTTTTGCATGAGCCCAGTGTGCTCTATGTCAAACACGCACAAACTTATGCGCCTATGCGGCGAGTTCGTACCAAAGGGTTGTCAATTTTATTTTTAAAAAGAGCCCTCTTTAGTTCCTGCTCCGAGTGGATAAGCAACAGACTGATTTTTTCTAAAACAATTTACCAACAAGTTGTATGGCTTTTAAACTGACACATACAAGTAGCTCACTTGCTCACTTTCATGTTTGTGAATTTTAAGAATTTCCCCCCCCCCAGAAGAAATCTATAGAGGCTTTGTGCGGTAGCCATCATGCAGGGCAGTTCAGGGCAGGGCACACTCTGTGGCGGCCTGCAATATGGCAGCAACGCAAACCCTCTATAGGCTTCAGTTGTGTGGCACTGACTTTCCATGCACAAAGGCAAACCAACTGCGTGTTTATTCCTAGACATACTGATAGAAAATATTCCATAATAATGGCACACTAAGCGATGCATGAGCTAGACAAGTTGAGGCAGGCTGTTTTACCTGCATTAACCACTTGATGCTGGATGACGCATAAACACACATATTTTTCCTTGTTTGTTCCACGGAGGACGCGTACATTCGTTTAAGAATTCTTTTTTCATGTCCACAGTTAACGTATTAATGCATCTTGCTTGGTTGGGTCAAAGCAAGGTTGAAGAATTTGCAGGTAAAAAAAAAACTCACCCCCAGTAGCTTTTTCAGGGAAGAAAATGCGATGTTAACTGGGGAACATAGTCTGCTGGCCTCCTCGAATATGCTTACACATTTAAGTCCTATGGCATGGGGGAAGCATTCTTTTCAAGGAATGGGGGAAAGCAATGGTTTTGGCTTTAGCAAATCAGTGTTAAATTGCCTTCTCCCCAATTGTACACGCCATTTCCTCAACTTTGATCTCAGCAAATCTGGTCTGAACCCTGCCCAAATCCACATGTGGATTATGTTTTCAGTCCCTTCGTGAGTGATTCTATAGGGTTTTTGCAAAGAATACATGCATATCATGAGTTTTCCTCCCAACTCTAAACCTGAAGGCATTTTCATTCTCTTCTTTCAATGGGTTTTGACAGGCTTGCAGGCTGCAGGGACATGGGCGCCTTTCGAGGAAATTTTGGTTTCATTACTTGAAATAAATAAAAAGAATAAGGGAGAGAAATACATGTCGGTCTCAAGTGGTGTGGTAGTCAACTCCATCACAAGTCCCTGCAAGTCCATCACGGGCCCTTCGTAAGCCATTCAGTCTTAAGCCTAGTCTCTAGCTATTCAAATAAGCCATGACAAAAGAGCATTCCTTTGTCACTGTTCAACCTGTTTACTTATGACAGTCTTGCGAAAGGTCTCATGACCGGACTTGTGGAATGACTTGACTACTGAATTGGTCTCGAGTAGAGGGTAAGGTTATAGACAAATCCAGCGGTGTTTAATGACAGAAAGCATTGTGGGGGTTTGCATGGAATGGCTTTCA
>NW_019091367.1:874273-903683 GCF_001949145.1 Acanthaster planci
CACAAGACAAAGGTAATCGGTACACTTACTGGTCAATGAAGTCCACGCTGACACCGAAGGCATCGGCCATGTACTGCAGGGTCAGGCTCTGATAGGACTCCAGGAGCTGGGTATAGGCCAGGATGCGCATCTCTCGCACGTAGTAACGGTAGTGGGGTCGCATCAGGCGGTCCAACTTCAGCTTGGTCTCCACGTTGGCTGCCGAAGGTGAAAGCAAGGAATGAAGGAAAGCTTAGGTCAGTTTAGTTTTGTCTGGACACAGCGCAACTACTGCGCTGACCTTTTGTCAAAAATTTGAAATATCTCTAATCTGGTGCAGTGGTAGCATGCCGTCTTGGACCATTGAGCTCCGCACTCTTTGGCCTGAGAATGTTTGCCACTCTATCACTGCTCTTTTAAATTGGCATCATCCTAAAAATGTCATGAAGTACTTCTGAAAAATTAGCCTCTGGACAAAGAAATTTTAATTTAAATGAGTTTGTCGAGTTCAAAGATAATACAGCGTTTTCGACCACCTGTTCAATAATAACAGTAAGCACCTTGGTGTGCACAGATGAGTTGGTTCTAAGTTCGCCGCTCCGAGCAGGAACAAAAGAGGGCCTATTTTGAGATAAAGTTGACAGCCCTTCGGTACTCACACACCGCATAGGTTCACAAGTTTATGCACGTTTGACGCAGAGCACGCTGATTACGCGCAACGATTTTAGTCTGGAATGTGTGCTCTTTGTGTTCACACCGAACGCGTGCAAGGACCCGGTTGGAAAACTTAGTACCATCTGTCTTTCTTCTGCCGGTGAGGATGCACTTCGGCTCAGGGCGGATGGTGAGAGATTTAGGCTAAGTCTGGAAAGTAATGGCTATTGCTGGAGGGGACACACATGCCTACTGATGCCTACTGATGGTGGCACTGCACAGCAGCCGTAGCCACTTCCAATAGGCATGTGAATACTCCTAGCTGGTAGAGTAAGAGACGGGCCAACAAGTCAATCATCATGGCTCCGGAGGAAGCATGAGGGCGTGTGGTTGGGAATTGTAGCTCTCTAAAATACGGTCTGGGCTTTGAATCATGCTGCTGGTTACATGCTACGTCCTTGGGCAAGTCATTTTATACATCAATTTGTTTATCTCCTCCCAGACACCTGTGAGGGCAGAGATGATTGACATAGTGGGTGTGTCTCATGAGCTGTTTCTGTCCGAAATGGCAGCTTCAAGCTGCATCCGCACTGAGCTGAAGTGCACCCCCAATCGGAGAAAAGGAAGACAGGTGGTTACAAGCGGGTTCTTGCGCGCGTTCTGCGTGTACGCAAAGACCATATATGCCAGAATAAATTAGTTACGTGTATTCAGCGTGCTCCGCGTCAAACACGCATATACTTGCGCGCCTGCGCGGTGGGTACCAAAACAAACACGCCCTCTTTTGTTCCGCTTGGAGCGGATACTCCCCGGGGAGCTGAGATGGCTTTAGGAAGGTTTATGGGTCTGGTGAGCAGGGGTAACGATGGGCCACCTCTTGAATAACAGTGATGGCGGATGTGTACACTTCATACATGTAAATATCCATTATTATTATCAACATGTGATGTTCATCAGTCAAAAGAGGGCGCCGTTTGAGTTAAGAAGTTGCACATCTACGGCCAAAGATGAAATCCGAGTATAGACATGTCTGAGCACATGCTTCATATCCATTAGTTTTGGCGATATTTCATCAATCATGCCTTGCCTTGTTGTCTTACCTAGTAATTTGAAGAACTCTGCATAGTGGCAATTGTAGAGCGAAAACAGGAAATTCCTCATGTCAGGCAGACCGTGCAAGACTTCGAGAATCTCTGCTCCCTTCACAACCTGGTAATGAAAATGTTGTTAAATGCATCATAATGAGATTGTGTATAGGGAACAATAAAGTAATCCTTCAGTAAATCTACACAGGTTACATGTAAACGTGCTTTGGTATAAAGGTAGCCCAACTGGGCTATCAAACCAAACCTAAGCGACACTTGTGACCGGCTAATTGGGTGAACAACTGGCTGTTAGTATAAAACCACCAAGGAATATTAGACAAGAAAATGACATTTAACACCCAGTGGCTGAGAACAGATACATATTGTTCTCGGTGTAAATGTTACATGAATACACCATTAATTTGTGTGAAAATTTGTCCTTCTTTTGTTCTCCGTACCAACAGATGTTTCAAATTGAGGCTCAAAATCAATGTTTGAATTTGCAGTTTTGAGAAAGGATGACGTTTAGCAACTTAAGGTAAGTAATTTATGGGAGGAACCCACTTTCTTTCTGAGTTCCGTTCTGTCCAGTGATATCATCGAGACGATCACGGTGTAGGAGACAAATTCCGTGTAGTCCATCAGCTCGTAGGAGGTGAACGTGGACACCGTGTCTAGGAAGAACTGGGCGGCACTCTTGAAGTCACGGATAGACATCTTGTAGATGCCCTGGTAGACCTTGAGACGATTCCGCCGGTCCCAGTCCCCGCCCTCGTCAATCATGCTGAGGGAAATTAAATAAGGGAAATAAATTAAATGTGCCTGCTCAAACCGTCTCCGCTTCTTGGCTCATTAAAATCTTCAATCTGCAAAGAAAAAAGTAGTTTTTCGGCAGAACAGGTTGAGGTCTCATTTAAACTTGGGGTTTTCTCCAACCTTTTAGACCAAACAGCAAACCCTGTGAGTGAAATTGGAGCTGCCAGACTTGGCTGGCAAATTTGCACAACTTATTTGAAACGATGACCCATTCAGTAGTGCATTTGTTGACTGTTTAACTCGGGTGAAAGTGTACAGACAATTCTGTGAATATGATTACTAGAATTCTGGAATAAACAAGTAGGAAAAAACAAAGGAATGGTCAGGGATTATTACTTTGTTCAACAACTAACAAAATGCATCTGCCATTCCCAGGGAATTTTTTGTTGCACAGATATCACGAGCTTGGATTTGTCTCAGCAGAGAAACACAAATGCTGAACCACAAACATGTACGTCTTTTGACAAGCTTCACTTGTGCAGAAGCTACATTTTAGTTTCCCCGATGCCAAAATCTGTGTTTTGTGTTATTTCAGTAAGCCTTTTGTGAGTTAACGTTGACCCAAATCTGGTGCACTGAGTTCTTTAAATTCATTTGAACATAACTTGAATTCCCCATACTAAAACCACTGTTGCTACACCTCATCATTCGGGGCAAGCTTTTGCTTAGTTACATAAGAGACGCCTTGCACCAATACACTGTTTTCACTGGATAACAAGGCCACAAAGGAGCCAGTCCATTCCAGAGACGGTGGTCACTATGCAAAAACTTGCCCCGAATCATGTGGTATAGCAACAGTGTTTTTAGTCTGGGGAATTCAAATTGTTATGTTTATGTGCAATCGGATAACTCAGTGTACCAGACTTTATTCAAATCTAACTCGCAAATCTTAAGATGCTGCAACACATGCATGCATCCAAAAGTTGGGGTCCGGAGAATCACTTCTTGACAAATCTATCAGGCATGTAACTTGGATTTTTGACAAAACCTGGATTTCCACCCTTTACAAGACTTTGTACAGTCTTTGCCAGTTTTCAATGGCATGAGCGTGAAGTGGAAAATGAGGAAATCAGCTGATATGAGGGAAAGTTGTATGCCTGATCTATCCAGAGCCACACGCTTACTCCTTGGCCTTGTCAATATTCCTTGTGATCAGGTCATTGTCCAGCCAGAACAGACCGACCCGTATCAGGTGGAAGATGATGTCCAAGCGGTGACCAAGGGCTATCGTCTTGTCAAATGCTTTCCTGAAAACTGCAAGGCAGCCATCCTGGATTTAGACAGAGAAATGGGAACTTTAGCAAGATACAGAAAATTATCTCAACTCTAATCCCTAACCTTTCAATGCATTTTGGCTAGAATGCCTGCCAGATGCATCAATTTTAACCATTTGCCAAGGTCACTTACCTACAGAGAGCAGCAAGATCCCACAGATCCTCAGAAGGCCTAATGATCTCAAGAGTATATGGTCGCCAGCCACCACGAGACCCACCACTGGCAAAGTTCAATGGGACAAGCTCCCATTGTCTCAACATGGGCAGTTTGCTTGGCTACTGTTGACTCACCAGTGCAACAGAGTGCACTAGACTTTACCTAATCTAGTGAGGGGTTAGGATTAGTCATTTCTTCCCACATGGAAGCTTCCTGAAGCTACCAAAGTCCTCCACTGGATAGGAAATGATGGCCCATTCTTTGTGCATTAAGCCCCAGGTCAGGCAACAGTGGCTGGAAAGTACCTTCCTAAATCCTACAAACTCCTCCAAAACCTCCAGGTAACATTTTGAAAGATATGGAAGTCCTCAGGTGTATCTTGCAGACTGTGAGGTGGTCCAACTTTTATCATACTAAACATGCACATCACTCACCTTGTCTCCTATGCGACACAAGTGTTCCGCCTTTCTGAGGAGAGCATCTCGGACCTCAGTCTCCCCAAGGTTCTGCTCTGCATCCTCCAGTATGGCGTCAAGTTTCTTGAGCTCTTCGGCATTGGCTGCTTGCATCTTCTTCAGAAGTGCGACGTCTGTCTTCCAGTTCAGCTCCTTACAGATCTCTTCGTAGTACGGAGCCATATCTGCAGGGAATTCAGTTTGTGTTTTTCAACTGCAGAAGCGCCGGGGATGAGTGTGCACTTCAGATTGATGTCAGATTTCAAGGGACAAGCAGTGCAAGTCACCACCGGGGTTTACCTTGCCTATTACAATGTGGGGTGGCTTACCTCACAAACTCTGAGTCACCACTTCAGCAGACTTTGGGCCAATTCTGCCACCTCACACTAAAAATAAAGACCTCCCCAACAGACAAAAGATCTCCCCCCCCAAAAAAAAAAACCCACTAAAACAAAAATAAACACACAAAAATAACACAAATTTGATAGTTTTTTTAAAAAAAATTTCCCTTTGGATTGGTATGATGACAAAGAAGACCACACAATGCAGGACTGATCTATTTTTAGGGAATAGATTCAGTGTATACGTCATTGTTCCATGGGAGTAAAGAGATCATATTTTAGGCCCTGTCAGCATGGTCAGAAACACTTGCATGTGTTATGGGATTTGGATTTAGTCAAACATTTTTGGGCCATCTCATACTCATCAACACCACAGTCTGTTGGGAATGGCATTCATCATCTGACCACTGCAATTAATTACCATCGTTAGAATCTACCCTAACTAATTTTCTTAAATAGGAAATTGTGATCCAAATTTGTCTTTTTCCCCTGCTGAAGGCTTAGCTCCTCTAAGGCTCTATTTAATTACCAATTTCCCAATTTTTGCAATTTCAAGTGATGCCAGTGCTTATTTAATTAACTGAAACAATCCAGGAATAAGAAAAAAACATTTATGGAAATATGAATTTCAACCTTTTCAGTCAAGTCCACACTTACATGTCGGCATGTTAGGCTTATTTCTGTGTACAATGAAAAAATCTGTTTGCTCTGCATTACATGTACATGTAATGATAAACATGTACACAATGTATGATGTAGGCCTACAAAAATTCCCCAAATCTCAAATTATCCCTAGCTTTAAATCAATATTTCTTTGCGATGCAATGCAAACTTAGGCCTAGGCCGCTATATCAAAATATTTATTGACATCCCCTCTCAGTCAAAGATCATTTCAAAAAGAAACACAAAATGGTAAAACATTTATGACTATGAAGTATGATCAGCCTCCCTATCCGTAGTCGGTACTAGTACTAGTAGTAGGCAGATACAAAAAAAAGAGAAAAAGAAGAAGAAAAAAATTCCAATGAAATCTGACAAAAATGTTGGACATTGACTTTCTCAACTTGTGCTTCAATTTCTCCCTTCAAAATCTTTTCACGAAATAGATCAAGCATGTCAATGGGATGACTCGGCAAACTTGAACTGACAGTGGCTGAGGCAAAGCCGCCACTACTTACTATTTTGTTTGATTCCTTCCATGAGTGATTCTTTAGTTTTCGAATCATCTTTGTGACTGTCTAGGGTTAGCAGAAACTTCAGCTGGGCAAGACCAAGATCTGGGTTTTTCTCCAAGCCCTGTTCTTCCAAGTTGTCGGACGGCATTTTGGCCTTCGCTCTGAGTAAACTGTAATGCCCGATGTCGATTTTTACACAGTCAGGCACCATGCAGTCGGTTGCCTGAACAACCTCGGTTAAATATACGCTGTGCGGATACTGGGGTCTAGACTAAAAACGTGCATAAAAACGTACGACGGCTGTTTGGCAGTCACTGAACTTTAGACAACTCGGGATGGACATTCAAGATTCTGAGTCTGAATCATAGTCGGCAAAGCCCTCCCTCCATCAGGAACCATCACACCAACTTCAGGGTTAGTTTGGGCTGCGTAGCTATGTGTCCTCGCATGGTCTTCGGTAGCGTATTACAAGCACTTAAGTTCAGCTCTAGAGATAGACATTGCGTTGCCCCCACTTATGTAGAAAGTGTGCAGCGAAGATGGACCCCTAAACTCATGCGTGAATGAATTTTCCTTTTTCTCTGTCCTTCCTTCATGTGTGAGCACTGTCTTGTTGGCCTGGGTGCAGAAACAAAACGTGCCGTTCGAGGTGATGTTCGATACCTGTGTTGCGGTTTGTGTGCAAGGTAAAATAACTAACCACTCAACGAAATCACTCATTTACGTGGTTGCAGCCCACCCCGGTACCCAGCCATAGCGTACGTAACAAGACTTACTACACAGATGTCACCGAATGAGGAGACAATGGAGTACACTACAGAGGCGCTGAGGTACCGCATTATCAGGTGATTTTATCAACCCAAAGTTAAGAGTCACAACATTGTACGACTCCATAGAATACGGCTCATTTTCGCGGTTTTGTCTCACACGCGCTGTAATGAGTCGCACCATGGAGGTAGGAAAAGACCTCCATGGTCGCACTATGTTATGTCACTGAACACGGAGACAATCGAGGACTCCACGACGCTACAGAGGAAACGCGTTATGAGGTGTCTTAATCAGCATCTCATATCAGGCATTTACTGTAAGACCACGCCATAGAATATCCCTCACATCAGTGGTTGCTCGCCATTCACAGCGTACTGCACGACTGTCATTGAATACGGAGACAATCGAGGACTCCACGACGCCACAGAGGGAACGCGTTATGAGGTGTTTTCATCAACCCGAAGTTACAACTCATAACTTTGTACGACAGCTCCATAGAAAACGGGTCATTTTCGTCGTTGTATCCGACGCACGTTCGTAATGGGAATGTTATTCAATGGGGAGACAACCGACGACACACCGCCACCTCGGTGGAAACGCGTTTTGGCGGCTTTTTTCGGCGTCCCCACCTGAGCCTCAAAGTTGTGCAACCCATTCCATCGAAAGGCTCATTTACGTGTTTGAAGCTCGCAAAAGTTACCAGAAAATGTGCTACACAAAAATCCTCGATTGTGGAAACATTACGGACATTACACCGCCGGGCGAGAAACGCACTTTGAAGACCTTTTGTATCGCCTTCACGTGCACACGAGAGACGGCAGCGTTTGACTGCACAGAATCAAGCGTTTAATTCATGCATCAGACGAATGTAGAAACTCACCGCAGCTTAACTTCATCAGGGGTGGTGGGCTGGGAGGGGGTTAAATGACCCCTTCACCCAGAACCGATCGTCACCGATATTATTTAATGCCCAACCGGAAAAAATATTTTTACACACACAAACAAAATAAACTTGAAGGTCGCAAGAATGATTTGCGAAAACAGTGCACAAAACCGAGTTTTTAGTCCCCTGAAAAGTGTGCGTGCATGCACATCCCTTTGCAATAAAATGGCTGTGACCCAGAATTTTTCCATAAGCACAAAGAGAAAATCGCCAATGAACTGAACTATTCAATTTACCGAAAACTTGCCAATTTTTTGGCCAGTTTCAAGACATATTTCTTCTGACATTCAAGCTTACTTTTTACTGTGCTACATGTAATATATATGACTGAACAATTTGGGGGAAATATTACAAGTATATCCAAAATCAGAATTAAAAAAAACGAATGTCAGGTGACAAAAAAGTTCATTAACCCTAACAGTCCTCAATCCTTCACCTGTTGGAGGATTAAGGACTGTTAGGGTTAAGGGTGTTCCAAGTTGGGAGACTCGATCGTAGTGGTTAGCTTCGATTCGTTGTGTTCCCTCATTTGTTGGCGTCTATGGAAACCAAGGACACTTTCTGAAAGAGGTAGTAGGATTCAGTATGTCACGTCTGGTTAGAATCTAATCAGATTTGGTCGGAAGGCCAACCCCGGCGCTAAGAAATGTATTTGGATGGGATTTCGAAAAGTGGTCTGCTTACTAGAGGCCTTCCCTATTTTTCCTTTAAAATCGGTTCTTGGGGGTACACTGAAACCCACATTGCTCATTTCTTTTTTTCATCGGGGGAGAATCCGAGGGTTTTCTGTAATTTTTGTATAAAAAGAAAAGGACGTTGAAAATGTCAAAGTATTAATAAATATCTTGGACTCAATTCTAGCTCTTGTTAATTTCCTCCATACATGTAACTGGCCTAGATTGTGTGGTCGCTCCTACTTGTGCGCAGTCAAAAATGATCAACGATTTCAGTATCAAAGCTTAACTTAAAAAGAGCACTGACCCTGGGTCAAGGTATGAATGAGTGGGCTGGAGTGTACATGTATTTGAACATTCTTCAATAAACATTTCTTGCTGCATGCAAGTTAAAGAGAAACCCCCCCAAAAAAAGAAAACAGAAACAAAAACTAATAATTCAACAACAAAAAGACACGTCCACATTTTATTTTATTGTACAAGACATAAACATGGTCATAAAATATGACATGGAAATTTACTAACCAATGAAAATGGAAATTTCACGAAAGTGCTTGGGAAATGCCACTTAGCAGATTTTTCATGCTGAGCAAAATTCAAAAGATGTAAGAAGACTTGGTATCACCAAATGAAAAACAAATCACAGAAGAAATCAAAGGTCATCGGCCAGTTGTGTTCTAAAACATAAGCGAGCATAGGGGGGTGAAAGTCAGTCTCGTTTCTAGGATAAAAAATGCTGTCTGACACATTTTTCAGAGGGGTGGGGGGAGCATGTTTAACCCTAACAGTCCCGAATGCTACAAAGTACTGCTTAGTAGTAAAATGTAGTACTCAGCCTTGTCGCTTGTAAGAGGACATGACATTATTATTCTCTGAAGCCATAAAATACAATCAAGAAGACAATGTACCATACAATGCTGTGGCACTATGAATGCATGGTTTCATTGTTCTCTGTACGAGTAACAATGGAATAAACCTAACCAGAAATAGTAATTTGTAGCGCTAGGTCCTTCAGGCTCATAGTGTTACTTAGTATTTTGTAGTACTAAGTACTCTAAGCCAAACAACGCCCGGTACTGTTAGGGTTAATACAAACTGTGTAGTGCACAGAAAGACTGGTACTTGTACGTGTAGGTTCAATTCTAATTTCATGCTGCAGGTGTTTCTCACAGGTGGAAGGCGATAAGTCTTTTTTTTTTTGATGCAGGAGGGAAGAAACAATGAAGTAAGTCAACTTTGAATGCAGTAATTATCTCCAACTTTGAAGCTCCAGCCAGTCAAAGTCCTCCCCTCTATAGCACCTGTTGGCCGTCAGACCTCTGCCCACTTGTCACACACATGTACACGGGACAGACGCAAGGCTGGCAGACCCTGCACTTTCTGTTCCAATACTACTCCATTCCTGAAAGCGTCTGCCATCAGGCATCTTATCGGGTCTTGGCATCTTCCTGCTACGAATCGGGCCGCACGCCCCTGGGCGGCTTGAGACTGTCCGCTTTCATGTCACGGTACTTGCCCCGCAGCTCCTGGGGGAGAGGAACCAATCCTGGGCAGGGCACCTGGCCGGGAATCTGGCATATGCACCTCCTGCGGTGGCCGAATCCAAAGTGAGCGGGGTTGGACTCTCGCTCCTGTGCCCTGCGTTCTCTCTCCAAGACCTCCCTGATGAAGACACAAAAAAGGGAAGGGGGAACAATACAGAGGTATATTTTCAATCTGTCAACCCTGGTTCCCTGCTGGTTTTCTTTACACAATCTGCCAAAAAAGAACATGGTTTCAACAACAACAAAGTGTGTAGCCTGCATAATCCCACAAACTGAGGCAGATAGATCAAGCTGTCTCATATTTTCTACTCCGCTTGACCAAACTCAACCCAAGATAACATAATCCACTGTTGCGGTGATGCCCATCACAAAAACCTCACAAATGTATCAATTAAAGGTACAAAACCTGCTACAAACTGCTTGCTGGTAATACATTAGAGGGCCTGAGGTTTCTATCCAAGCAGATCTTTGTAGAGGTAAACCACCCAACCCAACCCAACCCCAACTCCAACCCAACCCCAACTCCAACCCAAACCCAACCCAACCCAACCCAAACCCAACCCAACCCAACAGTACAAAAGACAAATGTACAAAAAGAATTCCTCACATGCCTATCTCATCAACGCAAGCTACAAGCTAGCATACACGGGTACATGAACCATGACAACTGCTATTGCCACTGCTCATGCTCTATCCATTTTTATTACACTAGCCCACTCGCATAGAGGACTGAACCAGTTTGTGTTCTTGAGCCAGGTTTTATGCCTCGATCAGTATGTGCTCTGATGGACAGTGTTGTCACAGTTAGGCAAAGAATACTCCTTTGACTTGTGTTGAACTCCACCACAACAAGGCCAAGATCCCAAGTTCTGTGACAGTACTGCCAAACCAGAATTGTGAAATGTACTGGTATGGAGCAAATCTCTTTTTTCTCCCATGTCCTCAGTATTTTGACTTACTCTGATTTACCCAACACTTTATTCAGGTGGTCCAAGATCTCCAAGTTGCTCTTGCTATCTGTGTCAATTAGGACCTCATCTCCATCATCTGAAAATGAATGTAAAATCTGTTAAATTTTTCTCTGACATATGTAAGAGATTGACCATGAAAAATGCCATTTCCATGCTTTCAAATGCAATTGCCAAAACACCACATATAGTTTGAAACAATCCTTATAAGAGTTAGCAACAAACACAAAACTCAGATCTGGTATTACAACACTATGATCTACTGATGACAATATATCGGCACCTTTGAATGATCAACAGATGTCAGGTGACATGCACCAAAAGCTCCAAAACTGTTATTACTCAGCGTTCTTGCTCATAGTGAGATTCTGTCCAATTTTGTCCTCCCTTAAATTTTCAATTTCAGTCATCTTGGGAAACTCCTACTCAACAATACTACAAATTACTGGCCATTACCTGCACATTTAAGTGTGTTCTTGACTAACTTCTGGTTCAAAGCATAAGATCAGGTGTTGACATCAATTAACCTCGTTATTGTAGCAAGCAGCGTGTCGTGTACCCATAAAATCTCATAAGATCTTGTGACAAGACTTATAGTCCTCTACCTTTGTCAAATCAAATGTGGTCATGGTCATTCTTACCCAAGAAACATCGGATAAAAGGTGAAGGTGTAATATTCTGGAAGGTCTGCATCTGAACGAATGGATTCTTGTACTGCAGCTGCGGCAAATTATAGAAGACAAAGTCTCTGTGTGCAAAGAAACATGACAGAGGTAGGCCTAAGCTTTTAGATTTCACAATTATGTGTTCAAAGAATAATGACTTTTGCTGGCCTTTTACTGAAATTTTACTGAACACTGGGTAAACCTTACTTTTACACGATGCATGTTTTCCAGAAATCTTGTTGCACTTTATTTAATGCTGGCATGAGGTTATGAAACTACATTAAAATTACAAATTCACCGTTCATAACTGAGTGGTCAAGCGGTTGCGGCACATACATGTAGCTAAAGATTCGGAGATCCGGGTTCGAGACCTAGCATAGGCCTTTTTGAAGTTTTTTTCTATCCTTCCAAAAAGGACAAAATTGCAAAATATAAAGAAACACTGTGCATCTTCAGTTGCCATACTGACACACACAAAAAAAGCATATCATTTATCAGGACCGTGAACTGGTCAAATATCCACCACTTTATGCTTGGTTTCGTCGAATATCTCATCTGTTATGAAATTACAGAACTCAACAGCTCTTCAACTGCTGAAATGTGAGAAATACAGATTGACATTCTGCAAAGCTTTGGGTGAGCAATAAACATGCTATGAGAAGTAAGACCATTTCAAAATTAATATTAAGATTCCCATCACCCTCGACCCCAAGTTTTAATTTTTTATTTTCTAAGTGCATTGTTTTCTCAACCAAAACTTTAGTTTCCTAACAAATTTCTCACCATACATGCTATATCAAGAGGCAGTCATGTTGACTTGACTTCACACAGCAAAGCAACCTAAGCGAAATGTTTTGTGTGGTAGAACTTAAAGCTAGCTTTAACATTCAAATCTTCAAATCTTACTTAAAGCTAGCTTACTGATATGTGATGCATGCTCAGAGTGTGCCGTAGCTGTTGAGGCTTGCCACTTACATGTACATGTAAGTATTCATCATGATAATTACACAAGACGTTCAGTCAGGAACCATGCAGTGACTGCAGTTGGGAACCATGATGGGTTGATGTGGTATTTTATACAACCCAGCTCTAGGCAACACAATGATATGGTCCTCAGTGCACTTTCTTTGGATGAGAAGTCAATTTCATATACATATTGTGTAAAACACAAATTCCTACCTCCATGCCCATCCCAACCAATTTTGTTCCAGTATGAGTAATGTGCTATGAAATATAAAAATTTATTCAAATGGCCTAAAAATGAGTGAAAAAAAATGAGCAGAGGAGAACTGCTGGAATGCTAACAGCCCCAGACATGCCAGAACTGTGGGGTTCAATGGCCACCATGCTCCCACACCATGCCACAGGCCACACCACACATACGATGAATCCTACCCCTACAACTGTGGGGTTCAATGGCCACCATGCTCCCACACCATGCCACAGGCCACACCACACATACGACGAATCGTACCCCGTGGGATGGGACGAGCCCCAGTCTGGGGAATGGATTAAGATATATAAAATTACATTAAACTTTAAGCCCAAACAAACAAACAAACAAACAAACAAACAAACAAACAAACAAACAAACAAACACATTAATTCAAATATGACAAAGCCTTTAATGCCCCCCCCAAAAAAAACCCTGAGATTGAAAGATTTCATTGAAGAAACGTACGACAAACATTACCCTGTTTAATGCTGAGCCCTGCCTGGTCAATGCCAGTCATGCACGCTAATTGCTATTGCTAACATTCCATTGCCTACCTTGTTCCTTGGCTAAATTTTCCATGAGTTTTGTAATTAATCGTCAAAATTTTGACGGCGTCCTTCAGGTGGACTTTACCCTGTTCGAGGTATCTCAACGTCCGCCTCAGCGGAAAACGGCCTTTCATAGGCATTGTAAATTTAATTCTTCAATACACTCAACAGCAACTACGTTAAAGACATGAAAGAGGACAGTCCGGGGTTCGAGCATGCATCTCTCAGCTCAACAGTACTGTACTAAATATAGGCCTACGATTGGACCGGACCTCAACTTTCCAACTTTGGAAATGGGAAACGTTGAGGGCGTCAGTTTTGGAAAGCATAACAAATTAATTTCAATATTACTGCTTTTTGATGATTAAATTTTCCTGTTTTTTGCTTCAAAAATACAATTTTAAACTTCGAATGTATACAATTTAATCTACCATATAAGTATTAGTTTGAATTTGCATATTTTTTGAACAGTTTGTCAACTAATCAGCACTATCCGAAAGAGCCTGATGATTCGCAAGATGGCTGCGCCTATGAGTTTTCTACCGCGAGTAATAATCGGGGCAACAACTTTCGCTGTTGTGGTTGCTGGGACTTTTTATCTGTATTATAGATCTAGACACATTTTCAGGAGGAAACCGTCGAAAGCACTGTCTCCAGATAAACCTACTTCAAGTCAATATCTTGACAGCACAACAGGTGAAATAATTTATTCGTGTCTCTGCCCAGTTTCCGGTCATGCAGATACCTACATGTCCGCATGGAGCTATAGCTCCATGATGTCCGGTGATGTCATATGTTATGACATGTAGGCCTTTTTTGTGTTGCAAGGAGTCCTCACTGATTGAGGAGAACAATGAAATCAGATTCAATGCAATCTCCAGGCGGGGCATGGGGTTTGAGTATTTTATTTCGATTTGAGAAGAGTGTGTCATGTGTGTGGTGCACGTGTGATGTATTCACTTTCCTACTCTGGTCTGCAAGCAAAGAACAAGACTTCAGTCAAAGCCATTTTGACCATAGAAAACTGTGTTGCCCTGGTTGAAATGGAGGCAACGGGTTTGCTAAAGTGTACAGAAACACTTTGAATATAAGTTTAGACTCAGGACGTGGGCTTGATATTGTTTTGATGGAGTGAAATAGTTTCAGTGACAAAAAGCATGCAGTATCTTTTGATAGTTCCAACAGGAGAGAGTCTAATCGCTCCCATGGTGCACCATTGGAGGGGATGGGGCTAGGCCTACTGTTCCTGCATGATGTACATGAGCAGACATTTCATACTTTCAATGTCACTTAATTTACATTGGCACACCATGATGATGTACATGTATGCTCTGTGCTAGCATTCTATTGTGGCCTATAAGCATTTTGTTGTGGTGGATGTTAAACAGAGAGAGCAGCTGGTACATTTTGCTCCATCCATCATTATCCTAGTCTGCTTCCTTTCTTGTGGTTAAATTTATAGCCATCTTGACTTCTAATTTGTTTCTGTCTAGCTACAAATGCAAATCTAAAACTGGTTTGATGAACTGAGAGGAGCTAGTACTTCTTTAGTAAGGGAGTCCAGAAAAATCCATCTGCAATCTTGGAAGTCGTTGGGTTGAAAAATGATATATCACGGGATACGTGTGCAATTTGAAATAAGCTGTTCCAGTTCAAGTCACATGTCATTTTAATCTGGCATCTGTAATCTGTCATGCTTTAGAGGAAGCTGACTACCAGAGGGAGGTATTCCAGGCGTTAGCGAGCTACCATGCCGAGAGACATGAGAGAGATAACTCAATAATCAGCTTGATCCTGTTGCTTGAGTCAGATGATGAGAGCCAACTGTGCAAAGTGCTGACAACTGTCGCCAACAAAGCAGCATTCACCGAAGAGCAGGTGAGCATGGCAGTCATAGCAAAGGCTAGGGCATGCATCCAGACATATTGTCATGTAGTATCCCTTCCAAATCAGTGTTCCAGGTCAAAAGGGAGAAACAACTTCTTGAATATTACTGGAATGTATTTTTGAGATCAAATGCTTGGGACTTGTGAAACCTATTTCAACCCAAGCCCTCCTAAATGCCTTCAGATCTGGCTTTGAAGTTCTGCATGATTTGATGGAAATACAGAAAAGCTACTAATTATATCCACTGGACTCAAAGGAGCAATGTTATGGGATTCCTGCACAGTAGTATATTTTGGATTAAGGAAGGTCACTTGGAGAAGTGCTGCACCACGGTAATTACGATTATTGGGAGTAGTCTTGTCTTTACACTTACTTCCAATTAGTCCGTCGTTGCCTGAGTAGAGACTTTAATAATCATCGGTACCTTACCAGTGGTAATTTGGTACAAATTACAAGGGATGTGTTACTCCTTCAAGTTACACGTAACATGTCTGATTCTTGGCCTCCCCCTGGCCAGAATGCAGTGCGATTTGCCGGTGGACTGCCAGTCATAATGAGACTGCTGGAGAGAGACTCTGACCGTGTGAGAACCTGTGCTGCCACCTGCATTGCCAACCTCGCTCTTAATAACCACAATCAGCCTGTACTCAAGGTAAAGACATCAGCATGATTGGAAGCGGACGTGAATGCTGGGACTTTAAAGGTCAAGTGTGGTATGTGTCGGTTCATGCAGTTAGGGTGAATTGTTGTTGGTTCATGCAGTAAGGGCAAATCGTTAATGCCCAAGTTAGTATCTAGAGCCATCTGAAGAATCGTCAGCATAGCAACCGCATCCACTGCATAGCAACCACATCTTTTGAGATTTGTCACTCAATTTTTAGCTGGTGTGCTGTTTTACTTTTTGGAAAGAGCTCTAAAATGTTCATGAAACTCAGGCTCGTTTGGCCAACTGTATGCCACAAAATTGGAAGCATAGGACAACTTTTGACACCACTATTGGACATTTCATGTGAGAAAATTGACAGCCAAATCATTTGTCTATGGATCAAAACATCAATTGGTGTTGCCGAAGCCATACACAGTATGACCTGTTTTTTTCCTCATCCCCATTCTCTAGTGTTGTATTCCAACACTCCTTGCCCTAAGCACTGACCCTCTTCACACCAAGGGCCTCCGGCTGGCCAGCATCCAAGCCCTGGTCAACTTGTCGGTCAGTGGTCAGTGTGGGGAGCTCTTCAGCTACCCGGGAGCCCTGCACAGCCTCTTTGCACTCATTGGGGACGGTTCAACGTCCCTTGGCCAGCAGGCCCTGCGAGTGCTGGTCAACTTGTCGGCTGATGAAACAGTGGTGCCAACATTGCTTGGCTTCCAGGTATTTTTCTGACAAAAAGTTGGATTTTCAATCGTTAATCTATTCATAATGGGTCCCGAAATGTTTCATGTTACTTACATTACACTTCTACTTGCTTTTAACACCTTCCATAATTTCACAACCAACTTGCAGTGATCAGAAAAAGCTAACTTCACAAATGAGCAAAAGGTTTTGATGGGAAGTCCTCTCTCACGTCAGCTTATGCTCTCAATAACTTCCTACCTGCAATTAAGAACAATGGGGCACAGCAACTCTGCCCCTTCAAAACTGTCAGTGCTTACGCTTTTTAGGGGAGGTGTATGCATGTAGATGGTCATCTTAATACATGCTGATGAACTGAAGCAACGAATTTCCAGATAATTAAGGACAAAACATTTTTTGTTGTTCTTTAGAAGTGCTACAGATGGTTTAGCTACCCAGGGGGGCATGATTCACCGTTGGAACAGTATTAACTCACGGTGTCTTCTCCTTATTCGTCTGCTCAGGTTCCTGGTGATTTTACAACTCAGTTGGAGCCACATCACACCCCGGAATCTCTCCTCAGAATGCTGTCCTTTCTCATCAACCTGAGAAGTTCGCCTCTCGCATCAGTCGGGGGGAATTCCCAGGTAACGAATGCCTCCCGAGGGTCCAGCTTCCGTGACCTTCTCATCGGGGGCGCGGACGAGCTGAAGGTTGCAGTGGAGACGCTGGTGCACCATGGCAACACCAACGTGGAACAGCAGGCCAGGAGGCTTCTGGCGATGCTCTCGGCATTTTGAGGCGCAGCAAGGTGGAAGCCGACGTGCTCCCTGACTCTTGGTTTGTGGTGCAACTTGCTCCTCCTTCAAACAATTTTTTAATGAAATGAATTGTAGCTTGTAATTGGGGGACGTCTTCATACCCTGGGTGAGTTCTTCCGACAGAATTAATGGTGATCAATAATTTCTTGTAATTCTTGTCAATTTGTTGGAGTTTGTCAAAATGTATGGAAATCTGCATTACTAGAAGCGGTCGATTCCTTTTATCTTACACTATCACACGAGTGAGTGTACCCAAATATCATTATGTTATCAACTATTACGTGTATTCCTAATTTAGAATCTTTCATAACCACCAATCATAGGCCATTGACTTTCGTTAGCATTTCCATTCCCAAGTCATTCTGGGGAGATGTTTTGTGGTTGTTACATTTTATAAGAATAACAATCACATTAGGTAAGATTGCAGTAACTCGAGGTTTTACCCCTAGGTATCCCAAAACAACCTCTTTGAGGTAAACCTTGAGTCACCACGTGTTTCGTTTTGCATTCTCCCCTTTATTGAATGGGATCTAATGAACTGAACTAATTTTTGAGGATATATTTTAAAAAGGGGTAGCCTTGGTTACGCTGGGTGCAAAAGACTGTGGTTTGACAGTTAACGACACAAAGCTTGCTTTTATTTAGACCAAGTTTGAATCTATCTCAATGAAGAACTATTGTATATGTAGACTTTGGGAAAACTCACAAAATTAAGTGGATTCAGGCTCAAGTAAGATGTTTTCATGACGTTCATTTATTCACAAAACAGCAGTCACTGCATTTCATCTAGAAAGGTATATAAATAAATCAAGTCATTTTCTGCTCTATATACAGCACGTACATCATTCCACTTTCAAGAACTCTTTACAAATAGCCTGTATTATGTACAAAATTATAACACAGCTTTTATCTTACAGTTTTTATGAACAGTTTAAAAGAAATTTATTCAGAAGTGCTTATTTAAATCATGAGTATGTATACATTTTATAATTTTTCTATTAATGCAATTGATGCCTGAAACTTGGGCACCCGTGAAAATGCTTTGCAAATCTTAAAGCAATCTTTCCAAGTTGCTTAGCAGCGTTTTGCACAGATTTGCTTGGTATGCAAGTTTTTCCGTGTTTCTGGCCAAATAGGTCACTGATATATATTAACATTCCTGGCGCTGGCACTCTGCTGAAATCTGCTTAATAACTTTTAGTTATGCGTGACATTTGATGGAAGTGCCACTTGCTGAGCCTCAGCGTTCGCCGCCTGCAGCTGTCCTGATTTAAGAGGGCATCCTTTATATATAGCCACTGGCTTTGCATTCAGATTAGCACACGCAACGCTGACATTATGGAGCAAGTAACAAGCACTGTTTGTACTACCTTAGTTGTATTTAGTGTACATTTGCCATTCTCAACATGAGGCTAACGCATTGAATTTTACTGCACAATAGATTGTGTATGGTAATTTATAATTAGGAGGGGATGCCACATGACGAGTCATTAATTCATACAGCCCTCTAGTTTTTTTCTTTCAGGTGGAAACTAGCTTTTTTGCAGCAGAACTGCTGCTATTGTGCTGTACTTTTGCAAGCCACATGACACTGTACATAATATAGTCCTGTTTAGTTTGCTGTATATAGAAATATCTTTTTAAGTGGTTATGTCAAAGGGTATTTGGATGATTTGCGTAGTGCTTTTTCTTGATGTCTTGTTTTGGTGGTGGTGTAGAGTTTTGTGTAAGGATAATGGAAGGGATTGTGATGCGGAAAATACTCAAGAGGGGTTTGGGTAAAGTCTCACGATATGAGATCAGTTGCTTCGAATTTACTACTGCATATTGGAGCTTACACAGAGTTTGAAAAGATTAAAATACAACGTAAATGCTGCAATAGAAATAGAGTTACTTCTTATGCGCAACAGGTGTTTGGGTAGAATTTCTCAATAATACAAGATCACCACTTTAGACTCACTACTGCAAATTGGGCCATTTTTTGAAAATTGTGAAGTATGATTAGTGCGCTGCAATGAAATAAGAAGTGTATATGCATATCATGGGGGGGATTTCCTCATTTGTGGTTTCTTTAAGTTGAGAGTTTTTCCCATGTTGACAGAGTTTTGACCAGTACAGAAATCAATGCAAAAACATGAACACTGGAACCAAGTCAGGGATGACAACAGTCACTCATGGCAAGTACAAATTGTATTGAGGAACCTGGCCATGTGAAAATCTACTGGCTGTGGCAAGTGGATTCCATAAGCAAATGTGCTATTTGAAGCCACAGCCTGTGTCAATGTTTCTGTTTTAATCTACATGTATATAAACATAATGGAGTACAACATTAAGACCCGTGTCTAGTTCCTACACACCAACGTAGCATGTTGCAACTGGTCGTCTTGAGAGTGCCAACTTCATTGATCGGTGGGTGGAGTTTGCTCATCTGCAGTGGGCAGATCAGTAACCCTATCACCTGTGCCATTTTGGGCCGGATCATGCACGCCCTCTTCAGGTGTCTCAGCATCGGGCGTCACCCTATCTTCAAATTCCTCCCCACCAACAGATTTCTCGCCTTCCGCATTCTTCTTGCCGTCCGCATCCGTGGTGGAGTAAGAAATCTTGATGCTGGCCTCATACTCCTTTAAGTCTGCCTCCGACACCTTGGGCTGGGACTCAAAGATCCTGCTCATCTTGTCCTGAAGCGATGACGTCTGTGTGTATGAATGAAAACAGCTCTGCAGGACAATGTTCCGATTCAAGCATTTTAACTGATCCCACCTTACAAAAACTTAAATCTCTGTACTCATACCATCTTCCCTCCAGTTTTATTCTGCACAGACACAATGCATGCCAAGTACAGTAAACTCCGGCTAAGTGGGCACTCTCGGGACTCAAGAAATTATGACGACTTACGCGAATGCTGACTTGTGTTGTAAGTTGTCATTTTGCCGACTTACACGTACACATGTACATTATGATTCCTTACACTAATTCAATGGCTTTGATTTACCCTGGTTTATTTCTACCTCCATGGTCAATCCCAACAAATTTGTTCTCGATTATTATCCTCACGGGCTGCAAATTCGATAATTGATTATGTGCCTCTAAGGACGAAGCAAGGATGGCAAGCCATGTGCATATCACGTCACGACTCAACGGTGCAGTACGTATGTACATATACATGATACAGTTACGGTACAGAAAACATACACTCATCCACACAAGTGCATTGGTTTGTTCAATATAGTCTGGACACCAGACCCGATGATTCTGACTTCCTGATGAATCATCATCAAGGGTCGTCAGGGAATCTTTGGGCAGGGAACCAGACTATGTTCAATAAGACGACCCCCAAAATGGACAGAGCGCATGCGTGTAGCACTTGAGGGGTTACTGGTATAGATGTACTCGCACTGGCCGCATGCGCATGGGACTTGCCACTTGACACTTCTTGGCAACTGTGCCAAGGGAAACTGATACCGAAGCATGACTTTTTTTAATGCCGACTTACACAAAAAATTTTGCGGTTTTGTGGAAAAAGGACCGAGAAAAACATGCCAACTTAGACGAAATAACGACCTATAAATGCCGACTTAGAAATGAAATTTTCAATGGAAATGCGTTACAGACGATTGGGACTTTTGTCAAACGGCCGACTTAGATGATCTGATGAGTTACACGATGCCGACTTAGTCGGAGTTCACTGTACGTGTATTTTGTTTTCAAAGCATTAAGTGCGCCTTAGTTTATTTCAGATTGTTTTTAGTCATGCAGTTTTCCCTGGTTGTCCCTGCATCTATTCCATACCACAGTTTGTTGGGCGTGACGTTTTCAATATGCTGTTTGGCAGAGATCGGTGTTCAAGGCATCTCCTATACGTACACGATCATCAAATTGGTAGGCTGAAGGTTTCACAGTTTGTGAGGGAGTTTGGCTGAACATGAACCAAATCACCTGTCCATTCCCATCCTTACCTTATCCTCGTCTTTGCTCCTCTCGTTCAGGTCTGCCTCCTCGTTCTCTTTGGCTTTCTCTTTTCCTTTCTCCTTCTCTCTTTCCTTTTCCTTCTTCTTCTTGTCGGCTTCCGCCTTCTGCAGGGCTGCCAGGTAGTCGAAGCCGGGACCGAAGCTGCTGGGTATCGGGTCGTCGCTCCAACTGACCGTTTCGATTTTGGCGGCCAGCTTGGCGTAGGATGCCCTGGAAAAAGATAGTTGTCGCTTGACGTGAAATGGAAAAGAAGTTTGATGTAGCTTATAGTTGCAGACAGTGAGAATGCCAAATTCCCACTGACGGGTGATAATTAAAAGCTTTTCTGGAGCAGGTGAATTACAGTTGCATACGAAGTCACCAGTCTAGATATCTCTCATTGGGCAATTTATGTTACTTTTTGTTGACAGTCCAATGCAGCATGGTCCAGCTGATCTCTGTGCCTGTAAGCCTTGCTGCTTTCACCGGTGTTTTTGCCATTTTTCTAAAAACTGTTTTCCAAAGCTTGCGACACTTTGAGTGATCACAGGTGAGCTTTGCAACACCATGCAATGCACCATCAGAGTGCACCGATGGGTTTAGTCTACTGGGGGAAGGGGGGACAGGTTAGGGTCCCTGAAAGAGAGACGACTCTTATCCCTTGTTTTTCACACTAATGTGAGGAGGGTGGCTTTTTGGTCAACCAATTTATTTACCTTGCTCCCCAAAGAGTGTAAAAATCCCCTAAATTTACTCAACCCCCTCAGAAAAATGCCACAAAATGTATATACAGCATTTCTCATTTCTTGACCTCCACACCAAAAGTGTAGCTTTGAATTTGATCTTGGCCTAATGCCCACTGACTCTTTTTCCAATTGTAAGCTGCTGAGGATGACAAACCAGCTAGGCCAGGATCTCCTGATGCATTCAGCAATCTGCACCTGTCAGACTTACTTGGATATGTGCTTGCAGTATAGCATGAGGAGGACCCGCAACCGCTTGCAGCCCTTACGCAGGTACCGGATGGACTTGTCGCTGACGTTGACGCAGCCCGAGATGTCCAAGCTGATGAGGTAGTGACAGACCCCGGACAGGTACTGGATGCTCAGATCCGTCAACTGTACATGGTGGCAGTAAGAAAGTGTACAAGCTGTCACGAGAGGTGCACTTTAATGAGCAAATTTGGTCAGGAGCGTGCATTTTGGATGCTTGGTGGCGACAAGGGTCGGACTGGTGGAGGCAATGATTCAGGACCAGCACAGGGATGGTTGTGAAGTTCTCTGATGATGTTTTACAGTCTTGCACGAGTAGCGAAAACCAACTGGTCTGTCATAGCCAAGTCCATCCTAACTCCCTGTAAGTCGTAGCAAGTCCATCTCAAACCAGTCACAAGTTATCCAGTCTCCAGTCGAATCACAAGCTACTCAAGCCAATTGTGACGAAAGCATATCTTTGTCAATCTTCATCCTGCCAGCTGTGTTTCTTGAGAGAGGGTTTGAGACAGGGTCTACGTCAACCCTGCCATTGGTGTCGGCTGATTTGGATTGCCTCCGTCTGCTTGTGTTGGCATGCAATCACCCTGCATGTTGCTCATGGCCACTTAAAACCCTTTTGGTGTTTGTATGTACCACAGGGCACTGTTACATTTAATTCCAAAAAGAGTCGAGTTTTCAGACCTTCTGACAGCCTCAGGCGAGGGCTCTTGACTGCCCTAGGAGCGATCTTTTGAAATTTAGCGTGCATGTCAAGACATCCATGAGTACATCTGTGATGTTTCAATTCAATCTCACATATGGGTTTGTTATGATGGTCAGTTACAGTTCAATCTTTCAAGTTCTTCAACCCATGAAATAGAGAACATGCCAATGAACATCTTTCTAAGTTATGGCCTACCCTACCTCAAATCAAATGTTCATAAAATTGCTGTTTAAGTGACAAGTCATCAGTAACAGAACTCCCAAAGGGTCGACATGGTACCAAAATGATCTACGACAATAATGAAGAAACTTTGAAGCTGTCCAACCCAGTTTAGGGCTAAACAGTCTCCCCCAATAAATTCCCCTCTCTCCTACTTACATGTTTGCAGCCAGCTATGTTGAGCACGGTCAGCCTCCGGCAGCAAAAGGCCAGGTTCTTGATGGCTCCGTCCGTCAGCTGGGTGCAGTGGGACAGGTCCAGTCGTTCAAGGTCCTTGCACTGCTGGGCGAACTTCTGCACCCCGAGGTCGGTGATCTGGTAGCACTCCGACAGCGTCACATCCCGCAGGTGGGGGTTGTTGCCCAAGGCTCCCAGACCCTGTGTTGCAATAACAATACGGCGGGGTGTGTGTGTGAAGTGCACCTATACCCATGCTCGCTATCCCCTCGGTCTTGAAGCGCCCCCTCGCCAGCAAAGAGACAGGCTTGGGGGAAGTCTTTCGGGGGGGCTAGTGTGTGTGTGCTTGGCGTGAATGCCGAGACTTTCAGCAGTAATTGGTCGCACTCGCTTGGCGGATCTGACACCAAGTGCGCAAGGGTCTGTGAGTGTACGTTGTGAGTTCCCATCGACTGGGATGTTGCTGCTATGTACAAAAAACCATCTCTTGTTCCTGCAGAGAACTGTCGGTGGGCCTGTGATGTGGTGCAAACAACGGAGTGTGCACGCACGTTGGTTCACCCGCGAATGGCTGTGTGCGTAGCGTATTTTCTTCGGTACCCATAACCATCTCTAAACACCATCTTGGTTTCACAGGATGCAGGTTCCAGGGGCCGATTTCATAGAGCTGCTTAAGCACAAAACTTGCTTAAGAGTGAAAAAAACCTTGCTTGACAAATCAGGTTACCAGCCCAAACTCCATGTGATGTATGTTGCTTTGGAACGTTATTCACCTATTGTTTAGTTAACATGACAATCATATATATTTTAAGCAGGTAACCTTTGTTTTTTAAGCACGGGTTTTTTGCGCTTAAGCAAATTTTGTGCTTAAACAGGTGTGAATGGCTAAAACTATCTTAGCTTTTTTTGAATAAGCTCAGAGCTCTTTGACCAAGTGATCGCCTTCAAAGCAACATACTAGTCCTCATGCATGATTGTTTGCACACAGTAATTATGCCAATATCTAATGTAATTAAGTGGATACTGGGTGCACAGTGCCAATAAAATTAGGATACAGGGTTCTAGGCCTCTATTGGTGATCAGAAAGAAAGTCCTCGTCAATGGAGTGGATTCTGCTGCATCTTGCCACTTCATGCAGCTAAATCGAGGACAGACCACATTATCTGGCCATTTATTCCAAGGTGGAATGGAGCGATTAGTGGCAAAATGCCTTGGTCCGGCATACACCTGCAGACGAATGCTACAAAACTGATCCAAAATGCAGAGGATTAAGTATAGTTCTTGAGCATGAAATTAGGAATGGAATAATTTGGGGAAAAGGAATGTATACACATGGTGTGTCATGTTACAGAAATCTGAAATGATTTGACACACTTTATGACCAACACAAGATGGGACATATATAACTTGACCTCTGACCTCCCTGACCCATATATATACTCACAGTGTCAGTGATGCTGCATCCAGACACGTCCAGGGATGACAGGGCTGGCAGGTTGCCAAGCATCTCGGCCCCGCCGTCTGTGATGTGTTCACTGAAGCAGAAGGTGCCGTACACCAGACTATAGCACCTGCATAATGGGGACAGGTCATGATCACATCATCTCAACTTGAAAAGAAAGATATTGTTTACAGGCAAAAGAACTAATATTGTACCCAGGCGACGTTCCAAACTTCTTAAGGAAAAAAACAGGAACGGCATTTCAAAGGCTTTCATTTCAGAGCCTAGCACAAAAAAATGGACTTAAAAGAAAATACTTTGCACTTGCTTATGATATAGCTCCAGCAGGGACATTAGAATTCCAACACTGAAAGAATGACCCAGGAAGAAGGTTTGGAGTAAGAAATTACGTCTCTCAAGCTTTCATGTTTGTGCCTGCCCTCCCTCCTAGTGTGCTGACTCGGGTTCATATCCCACCGGCTACAAGGGGGTAGGATTAAGTTCATTACATGGGTTTTCTTTACAAACGATTTTGAGGTTTTCCTTCCCACCCAAGTCAAGATTTCTGTAATGTTTTGGGGACATTTCCGAAATTGCCTCCATATGCACAACTATACCGGCTGGTATTTGCAACCAATGAAGACCTATATCTCTACACATTAGATGTGGACCCTGCCTCATTCTCAGACGGAACCTTTCAAACTGCTCACTTCTGCATGATTTTCAGGATGGATACGTCGCTGACTCGTACACAGTTGGTCAGGTTCATCTCTCGGATCTTGGGTCCTGAGGGTCCCTCCACCAGGCTACGCACCCCGTTATCACTGATCCTGGAGTTTGGACAAAATTACCAATTGCTGACCACTTTGATGTGGAACATGGCATTTTCAACACCCAGGACTGCACAGCATCGGGGATGATGCCGAACGTACCACATACACATGCACACTGAGGGTGTGAAAAATGCAACGACCCACAGCACAGCAGGCAACAAGCTTATTGTTACATGAGCTCCTGGTATCTGTGTAACAGACAGTGGTTAAAATCACGTGAACCACTTTTCATGTTCTTTCTGACTGTATGGGAAATTCCAGATGGCACATTATTAATTGTTTTTAATACCTCCCCCCTTTGACTTGAAGGGTTTATTTCCAAAAAGAGACATATCCATTTTAAGAAAATGGAATTTGTTTCACTATTATGAAAAATTGAAGAGCTTTAGCAGCATGTCATGTGTCTCTAAACTTCTTTTTCATGATTTTAATTTGGTAAAGTTGTGTTCAACTGTCTTAAATCAGTAGAAACTGACTGCAGACAACAGAGAGGGGGCGGGATTCTGAAACATACCAAAATGGCGCTTATCGCATTTTGGAAGTAAACTCTGCACCCCCTTTGACTTGTTTACAACTAACAGCTGTGTTAATGTTCCTCAAGTGATTTATGTCAAAGCCTTAATGTGCACATACTTAATGGCTGGAATGCCAAAGTCCACAGCCAACTATCCTACAGGGCTTTAAACTCATGTGTGTTTAATAGAGCGCCGAAGCGTGACATCATTTGAACCAGGAAGTGTATAGTGTACGTGCAAATGAATGGAGTACGTGCACGTGTTGGTTGGCGCGATGGTTTTCGCACTTATGCCTTTTACACATAAAACTGTACACAGACATGACATATTCACTTTGGTACTCTTTACAGTTTCCACGAGTCTGCTGAACTTCCATATTATGGAACAATCAATCGCGTGTTCCTTTTATTTGAGGAAAGCAAAATAAATCAGAGACACCAAGACCCATGCCAGGACTCTTCAGTCTTGACAGCCATCAAACAACTGCGAGACCAAGAGTTTGATCTTATGGGACTTCTAAAAAGGGCTGGCTTTCTTATGTGGCAACTATATCTTTCCATCCTACGTACCTGATGCAATCTGCCACATTTAGCACGTTGATGTTGCGGCACTGTGCCAACGACTTTAGGCTGGCGTCGGTTACGCGGGGGCAGTCCACCACATAGACATGTCTCAGGTCGGAGCAGTACCGACCAATGTACTTGAAGGATGCATCGCTCAGCTTGGACATTCCTAGATGGAAAGAATCCAATTTTCTCAAATTCTGTCAAATCTTGACTGCTCAATGCCACAAAATCCCCGACACTGGCTATGCTTGAATAAGTCAAAATCAAAAGCTTCACGGTACCTTCAACGCGTATCTTCTGCAGTCGGCGGTGCTGCGCGATGGCCTTGAAGGAGGCGTCGGTGATGTTGGGGGAGGACAGGAAGGAGATGCTGCGAATGTTGTGGCACTTGGCGGCAATGGCCAGGATGCTGTCGTCCTTGAGGGTGGGGCAGTCGTTGACGCAGAGCGACTGAATGTTGGAGCAGCCGTTGGCGATGTTCTTGTAGCCGGTCACCGTGATCTTGGGGGGTTGAAGGAAAAAAACAATGATCAGAACGGATGCAAAACTGTGTAAAGCACTGCATGGCAGCTTTCGTCGCCGTTCTCCTCAAAATCTAAATCCTATAATATTGGAATTTTATTTGCAAATCTTTGAGATCTGTACCAAATCGGACCTCTAGGGCCTGGTTGTTTCATGGTGATCCGGATAACGATCTCCCCCATGATGGGAGGTAGTACTGTTATTGAAATGCTGGCGCTGTCGATTCTTTATAAAAAAATTGCCATCACGTCTCAGGGGAGTAGCTAGTTAGACTATGGGCATGCTGGATCTGTATCTAGGCATGGAAACATGCAGTTATCCAACTTTGATCTGCCTTTGGCTATTTTCTAATCAACAGTGCATCCCAATCCACCATTTTGAAAAACGGCCAACCATTTTGGGAACAAAATGATGCCTTACACCACCTCATGTCGTAACTCTCTACATAGGTATACATCCTTTTGCACCTGTGCACCATTACTTCAGTAAAAACCTCTCACAGACCTGCAGTCGGCGAGTCAAGGTACAATCTTCCCACTGTATAATTTCTGACACACCCACCTAGTGATAACCAGGGATGTAACCTACTTCTTCTGGTCTCAAATAGTTAGGCTGGAACATCCATCATGGATTTTAGCTTGCATTCAATCAGAGCTTGTCAGGCTATGGTTAGTTACTGATTTTATTGGATTTTTTCTGCAATGATCATTGAGCTATATATTAAAACCTAGAGCACTGACTCGTGTACAAAGTAATGCCTGCTGGGTGCATCTATGTTTGTGCACAAACCTATGCAAGACTCAAAACTTTGCACGGCTTTTGTACGGTTATTTGCATATCTGCATCTGTATTCTAAAACGATGCGTGGACAAGGCCGATATGCACCAAAACTAATGTACAATCAACAAATTAGCATTTCATTTTGCTGTGCGTAAACAACTGCAAACGCGTGCCCATATACCCTGCAGATAATTTTGCCGTGACGTTTTTAACCAGATTTTAGCCGTACCCAACACACATTGCATTTAGAACACATGTACAACAATATTCATTCTATCTGATTTCGAATGTTCTACAGGCACATAGATTCCAAATGTCTGCGCCCAGGACGACGTCAAATTTTCTCTGAGGAGACGTTAGTGCTGTGGTAATTTAATATAGCTCTATTGTAATGATCTAAAACTCAAGCAATTCCATGGTGACAATGTGTTTTCTTCTCCTAAGTACTGCACCTGTGGACAGCCAGACAGATCCAGATAGATGAGCTTACGGCAGCCCCTACCATTGGCCAGGTACTGCAGGCCCTTGTCGCTGAAGCGACGGCAGTAGGCCAGACTCATGTACTGCAGGTTGCGGGAACACCTAGCCAATACGAATAGAAATTGCCAAAGACAGTTTACCAATGAGACTAAAACCGTCGCTTGTTAGTGTGAACTCTGGCCACAAGATGTGTGATGGTTCTTCTGACCAACCCAAAAGCCTGAGATTAAAGTCAACGACAAACTCGGATCCGACCAAGACAAGGCTGGGGGCTTCGTGGGTGGTTTTCCATATCTTGTGGAAGTGAATCCTACTTCAGTTTCAAACTGGAGCATAATTTGTAGGTTTTGCCTGAATGACATACGCCACACCACACGAAGCCACTGAATGACATACGCCACACCACATGAAGTCACTGAATGACATACGCCACACCACACGAAGCCACTGAATGGCATACGCCACACCACACGAAGCCACTTCTTATTTCTCACTGCTGTTCTTCACATCAAGTAAAGAATTTTGACAATAAGTAAACTTTTTCTGAAAAAACAAAAGTCTGTTCAGGGTAATGGATGATATGACGAAGGCATCTGACCATGTTTATGTGACACATATCGGTAACATCCTCCGTGTGTGGTGAATGTTTGCCATCAAACTTATGTTTTTGCACAGCAGAACGACACCTCTTCTTTGAACCCAGTGGTCATTACGCAACTATATGGTAACAAAGCAGATGTGCAAGTTGACATGTACATTTAAATCTCACACTACTCCAGTACTGACCTTCCTAGCAGCCTGAGTGTTGCATCGGTGATGTTGGTGTGCGAGATGTTCAGGTACAGCAGTATCTGGCAGCCTTCCGCTATGTCCTTCATCACGTCGTCGTTGACTCCATCGCACTCCGACAGGTTCAGGTCCTGAA
>NW_019091367.1:904589-927190 GCF_001949145.1 Acanthaster planci
AGCATGCCATGGTTTGTAAAATGGCCCTGGTGTCCATATACAGTGCATCAACAACGTATGTTCAGATCGGGAACCAACCAAACCGTGCACATGGTTGCGACACATGTACATGTAAAGTATGGAATATGTACATGTACAGCACATTCGGTGCGACTCGATGCAACTTGCACTGCCATTTCTACTTTTCCGGAACGAACTTTGAGTACATAATCATTGCTTTTTTGATTTTTAAGCACACTCAAAATTGTTCAAATACATTTGTATGTAGTATTTAAGCTATTTGAAGTCGCAAATGGCGACTGGATTTAGGCACTATTTAAAGCGTTGTTGCCAAGCAAAAATCGGTTCGAACTCAGTCACATTTAACATATAAAGTACATGTAGGTGGCCCACCAAGTAAGTCAGTACTCCAATACCAATGGTGGATTGTACAAAGTCTTATACCGTAATCCCTAAATGTCTCACCTATAGCGACATAGCTTGGCTTGGTCAGTCGGCTGCACCCCCGCAGGTTGAGGTGAAGCAGGTAGGGCCTACAAGTCTGAAGGAGCTTGCATACAAAGCGATCAGTCACTCTGTCCAAATCAATGTGCACCATCAAAACAAAACCACCGAAAAATCAAAAGAGAAATACGTCCTTTAGAAACACGGCCTTGATTCTTTTTAATGAATGCAACAAGTAACCACCATTCTTTCTCAAATTCCAAGCTGTCTGGGTGATCAAGAATTTTCTTTCATCCCTACGGTGTGGTGTGTAAGGATGTAAAATGAAAAAACAGTTGACACATTTTCCAACTAGAACAAGATCTCAGAGGATTTTAAAATGCAAATCACACAATGATGATGCCAGGAAACAAACATTTTCACAGAATGTTGGTATAAAATTATACAGTTAAAGGTTTGAAAAATTCTGGACTTTGGTGAGCTCCATCATAAACAGTACTGACAAACAGGGAATCGAAATGATAATGAAATCACAAGAGAGTTAGAAAACTATTGACAAGAACTTACCTGTTCTTGATGGAGGACAAATTGACCTGCAAGACACAAAACGAACCACGCCAGAAAACAATGTAACTCAATCAGATCAAGGGTTTCATCAAGTCTTTTTCAAGAAAAACCTTGCCCATAGGCAAGCGAAGTTTCCAATGACTGTGAAGGGATTTTTACTTACCCTGCTCCACAAGGAGCTGGTGCCTGTGATCATTTTCCACTGCCGACACACTTGAGCGCACCGGCTAACGTCAGCCAGGTCAAGATAGCTGAAAATCTGTCATGCAGAATGACACAAACAAACGTGACCCAAGCACACTGGAGTAAGGAATAAGTTCCACGTTGACTTTTTGAGATCCCTACATGTATGTCCTAGAGAGAACCATTCCATTTTTACTTATATACTTGTTTTGCGTCAAAGACATTAATGACAATCACCCATAAAAACTACACTTGTAAGATAACAAGACCTAAAACTGGACTAGGTCATGATCTCCAACCTACATGTACATGTAAGTGCTCAATTTACCAAGTAACCACAACAGCTGGCCTCAGCAACTCAGTCTGCCGGGCCCAGGTCAAGCCTAACCCCATTCCTCGCCGGCCCAAACCCAACATGCTTTGACCCCCAAGACACTGCAGGAAGTCCTGATGTCATCCCTCAACCTTAATTCACTGACCTTGATGGCAAGTTTCCTGGGAAGGAGGGAGATGTCATCCCTTGCTTCGCCTCTCGGAAACAGGGTCTCGTCCTCGCCATCCATTTCCCCTCGTTCTAACCTCTGATCCAAACGTAAAAATAAGGCAATCGTCAAAAGTATAACTGACTTTTGATTTTTCATTCCTTCCCTGCATGACTTGTAATGTTGCACGAAAACGTCCTCAGATTTCACGAGCCGAGGATCTCCTGTTGTGGAGTACGTACCTCAAAGTACTCCCTAGTGCGCCTTGCCTCCAGCATCACGTTGTGCCACGCTTCAAAGACGAGACGAGACAGCGACATGTTGTACACGTTTATGATGATGTTATATGCACCTAGCGGTGAGAAGCACAAAGGTTAAAGCTAGACAGAGCAACTGGAAATCAATTGATCTTCCCGAAGTCTGACATACATGTTGAAATACAATGCGGGGCTGTCGGGCTAAATTAAATCAAACCCTCGGCACCTAGATCAACGGTGGATCCAGGGGGAGGGGAAGCACTCAGTACACCCCCTTCTCAATTTTGTGTTTAGGTTTGTCATCTTTTCCGTGTGTTTGTCTTTGTAACATGGATATGGAAATGCCTTGAAGATGTAAATTGTCAACCAGTTGAGCGAATATATAACCCACTTGTATTTTGGGGTTTCCCTTTAATTTTGGGCCATCCCCCTGCCTTTTGTCGCAGACCGGCCTGCACTTTAAAGAGAGAGGACTAAATGTGTAGGGACCTGGCTATTTTGGATAAAAAGGCCAAGCTGAAAAATGTCCAACTGTACGCTACAGGACTTGCATTGAACTGCAACTGCTTGCAAAGCCGCGACGAATCACCTGTATTTCTACAGATTGACATTAGCTGCTCAACACAGCCTTTAGTGCTAAACCAAGCCCTCCTCCCCTTGTAACAAGCTGACTTTCAGTACGGTTTGGGAGAAACGACTCAGCCCCATCAAATCACAGAGCCAGCTGAACCTGCAGGAAGTCAAGTGACTGAACTCAAGTACACAGGGGCATCACGGAAGTAAATGATGATGGATGCAATGGTGCTCAAATGCTTACTCTCTTGTCGCTCTCGTCGGAAGCGGAACCACTTGACCCAGTGCTGCAGGTGCACCCGCTGCCGGCGCAGGTCGTAGTACTCGGCTGCCTGCACCATCTTGCGGGCCATCATCAGCCGCCGCCGCTTCTTCCTCTCGTGGTACAGGAGCCAGGCACTGTGTGGGTTACGATTAGGCAAGAAACGCGGGGTCTGCTCAGCAAGGTACGTGGTCAAAATGTATTTAGAATGTATAACAGAAAATTGCCCATGCTGTCAGGGGCTCTTTTGAATCCGGCAAAATCTATTTTGGGGTACCTGAAAATGGAACTGGCAGGTTGGGATCCTCACATGAAGTTAATTGCAGTTGGGCTGTAAAGTACCCCCCGACAGCTTAAAAATATTCCCGAATCAGGGGTGCATGTTTTTGACATTCCCGAAGCAGAACGTGTTTTTGATGTGACGGCCATTAGCAGGGCTAAAAGCAACTGCTGTGAAACAATGCCTCACCAACATTCCCCCGAACAACTGACCAACAAATGAAACTACTACCGGTGATGTCTGTCAGACCACACCACCAGCGACGCATTGTTGTGGATAAGCAAAAGTTTGTTTTTATTAAGGTACGACCATCATCCCACCAAACTCGCAGAAAAACTTGAAGCACTATTAATTATAAACTGACTGTATTCACTGAGAGAGTCTACACAATCTACTGGTACTTCATGAAACAGCAGCTGGCAGAAAAGACTGTCGTCAGACTCAGAACTGCGCGCAGCACTTCAACATCGAGACGTCATGTGGAAGTGTGCACAGGCGAGCATTGAACACCTCTTTCTCTCTAACAGGCAATGTTCACATTAGGATTAAAAACTATTTGAAAAACAACTCAAACTAAGCCAACTACAGTTTACCCGAATGTCATTGTCACCAGCTTGTTATTGTAGCTCTGGTAGGCCTTCTGATACATTTCCGGGGTAGGCTGGTGACGGGGAACAAATGCAGAAGCCATGGGTTAGCTGGAGCGAGTCTGAACAGGGTACAACTGGCAGGGGGCAGGGATGTCACAAGGCATCTACAGGCGCTTGCTATTCACTCACTGGCCCATGTTGCACTGGACAGCTGGCACGCTCCAATAGTGCTCAAGTACGTGTAAAGGAAGCACTTGTGATTTCATAGTGTAAATTTATATACCTTAAAGGAACTGACTGCAACACCCTGACTTCAATTAAAGTGGTGTCTTGATGTGGCGCAGGCCAGGATTTCAGTGAACAAGGGCCATGTTGTCCTCACTCAGGACTGCAATTGTTTCTTTGTTTTTTGAGTTCAGACTCGAGTATCTATTGATCCACTAAAAATTGACGATATTTTCAAGAGAATTTTACCCACTTTGGCACCTCCTATATTGCTTCACAATATCCACTAGTTAACATCACAAGCAAACTGAAAAACTTTGTCAACTGAATCACAAACGTTGAGGTGGAATTCTGTGCACTTAAATTCTTCGACAGCTTTCCACAGAAATATGGAACCACTCTGTTTAATAATGCATGAACAGTCACAGCAAAGACATTCAGAAACATGGCACCTAGTACTGTGTGACTAAAGCCATTCAGTCAACAGTCAGCACCTTTAAGGTATATTTGCATAACAACAGCACTGGGGGGAGGAAGCACGCAAACAAGAGACAGGTGCAAAGACATCCGTAATGACAACAGCAACATCACAGGTCATCATCTCTCCAAGAGAGAGGCCATGGCAACCAGCAATCTCAAGTGGATAGGCTAACATTTGGGGGGGGTTGTCCTTTGCCATTGGTTACATGTACAACTGTACATTGGCACATTAAACACGTTAAAACAACTAACCGTTGTAATTGTAACCACCGTAACAATAACCTTCAAGATGTTAGTCTTTCAAGATGCACCTAAATTTCAATAAAGATGCCCTCTTTAGCATATGTGTGATTTTAGTTGGTGCAGGTAAGTTCATGATTAAAATCAATGATCATTTTTAATTACCAACCCCACAAAATTGATCTAAACAAAAAAGTGAAATTAAAGCAAGCACAAAATGGAATCATCTAATTTCCAAAAATCATGTCCACGTGTGTTTAGTTTAACAACAATCATGGTGTCACTTATTACATGCAGACATGCAGGCTGGCAGTGTCCCATCTAGCTAGCAATTCTGAGGAAAGGTAATCCGCCTCCCAAAAAAATACCCCCTCCCTCAAAAAAAAACTTAGCCTGCAGTTTTTTGCTTATTAAATATCACAGAGACCTAAATTTTATATCAACCTTTAACACTGGTTAACAATTTTTCACATTTCCATGTGAATTACTGGTAAAAAGCACCATGGGCCATAAGTTTCCAAAATTTTCCTGGGAGAGAAAAGCCAGGTTTTTCACTCTGGGTGGAATGGACAGGCAAGTATTCTAATTTCTAGCTGAAATCCTGTTACTGTGACGGAAATTTTGGGAGCCCCCCAAAAGTAGTGCCCTGTGAGTAGGAGAAGCCTTGGGATAAAGATCTGAATTAAAGCAATGTAACATACACCTGCTGGTCATTCTCTGATTGGTCAATCCAACAGAGACTCACTGTGTCCAAACAATATCTCACCTTGAAAGGTAACGGGAGAAAACTAAGAAAAACAAAAACCAAAGCAAGAAGCAAAAACTTCAAATGTGCCTTTCTGTTTAATTGCATGGTTCATGTTGTTTGCAAGTGGAAGGCATGTATACTTTGTTAAAACAAACACAATGTTCACAAAAGTTAATAACTCAGGTTTAACTATTCAGATGTACCATTTTACAGTGTTAGTAGATAACAAAGGCAAACAAAATATATTAAAAACCAAACATAACGGGACAAAAGTAACAATTTTCCAAAGCATTACCCTCCATTCCCAAGGCTGTTTACGTAAAAAAGTAAAAAAAAAGGGGGAAAGAAAAACGTGCACAGTGTAAAACAAACAGCAAAAGTAATATTGTCACATCACCTTCACCTATTGAAGCACTGTATGGATAGAATATACATGGAAGTGTGACCTTAGGCATCGAAATAGTTACTTGGGCAAAAACGTATGAAATGACTGCATGTGATATTATTTTTCTCTTTGTACACATCTTGATAAAAGGCATTTTCAAGTTGACAAAGAGTTTGAGTTGAAAAAGTGTTTGTTATATGAAGTCACAGACCAGTCCATGATCTACAGGTACTAGACTATCCCACCAGGATTTGGTCCAGCCGTGAGCATCCTGCGTGTAAAGTAGGCCTGTTTGATTACACGGAACATTTTACAAAAAGGCTTTCTCAAACTGCTCAAATCCAACAATGTGCAGTCTACAAAACGGGAAAATTCAGCGACCATGTAAAGTGATAGTGGCTAGACTTTCCTGTGTTGAATCTCTATCAAATTATTTCTTTTAACTTAAATATCAATTGGTAATTGCTGGAGCAAAATTACAGGCCAGTTCATAGACCGAACGAGCATTGTTACAAGTTATGAAGCATGGCAAATACTGTACACCTACTTATGAAGAAATGGTTACCAGTCAGAGGATGAGCAATGTGTATTTCTTTCACCGTGTTCACTGGTTCTTTGCTGATTTTAGCACAGAGCATAAGTTTTTTTGACAGCTGGGACAAAAAGACTGTATACAAGGGAACCATTTCGTGTTCCCCCCCAGTCGCTGTCTTATTCAATGCAGTAAGTTAAAGGAGGTTGGTGCCAGACCATGCAAACGGTTTGGATTCTATGCTTCACTCTCATTTTATTTCATTCTCAAATTGTGGCTAAAAAAATTGGCAAATAATCAATCCAACCTGTTTTTTTTATAAATTACTTATCAGGAAGCATGACACTTTGTAATGAACTTGAATTGAATCTGTAATAAACTGGAATTTCACTGCTCTTATTTCTCGTCTCAGGTTCCATGATTATGTGAACCTTGCTCTCAATTCAATATGGCTGTCTTGGGTCATTTGGACTCGCATCTTTCGCGCTCATTTGACTCTGAATTATTGGTACTCACCTGCAGATTTTCTTCGTCAAACATGAAGATGGCATCCAAGTAGTTAGCACTCAATCGCTTCTTGGGCTTAGCCTCCTCCGGGATCAACGAATCCCTGTCCACAGATTGGGAAAAAAATGTAAGACAAAAAGTAAAAATGGAGCTGAAGCTACTCCAACAGTTACTATTTAAGTAACCTGTACCTAGTGTCAGCCAGGTTATGGCTAATTGGAAGAGATGCCACAACTGCTACACCCATTTTCAGGCAATGGCACCCAATTGATTAATACTTTTTCTTACAAAACTGAAATTGCTCCTTTTACTCACAATTGGTAACAATTACAAATGTAGCAAACTACCTGCTCCTGAGTACATGTACATGTATGTGACACTGCAGTTAATGACTTCTCATTTTGGTAGCCAAATGAATCAACAAGCTTTCTGAGAGTGGCAAAAGATTGATGGCTTTCCCCATAAACCTGTACAGTTGTGCCTTGAATTTTTCCTCTTTTGGTCCATTTGACAAGTAGAGTTTAGAGCAAATGAATGGAGACCGCTCAAGGGGCAAGTTTGGGCACGGACTATAGTTTGAGTAGTAGTCAATTGCCTTTTTGACGATGCACATGCATAATTCAGTTACACTCCAACAACCCTAGTCACTTTGGTCAAATCTCATCCTTACTCACATTTCAGTGTTGGCTGCGATTCTTGCAACATACATGGTCATTGAAATCTTTGTACAGTCATTTTCATGTGAATGGTTCCCTCTGTAATAACAGATGAAATCGGCTATCGATAACCAGTGGTGTGACCATACCCCTGGGCCTATTCCCAAATGGTCGACTAGATAGTCCAAACTATCCATTGTTCAAGCGGAGTTATTCGAACCTTACTTAACTACAGTCGTCATTTGAACTTGCCCAACTACTGTTAAGCTCAAATTATGCTGTGGACTATGGATTCCTAGACACAAATTGTACAACGCAAGCAGCGACAACGAATGGTCCAGCCACTTACCATTTGAGCGCGTCCAATCCGTGGACCGACTCCAACCTCATTCTCATCAGCTCCTTCATCTTGTCGATGATGTACGCCATGGGGTCCTCTGGGCACAGCACAGCCAGCCCAGTCAAGATGGCCTGGGGTGGAACGAAAGGTGAAGGTTCCTCTTTAAAACTGTTCTGGCATGGCGATCTGAACAGCTGTCAGCATTTTGTTGGAATGTGTGACCTCAGTATAGGAGCCATGCCTTCATAACCAGGTGTTGTTCCAATCCAGGTGGGTGGAATCGTTGGAAACATAATTTCTACTCATCTCTTACATGATTTGTGCAATTTATCTGCCTGAAATTAACTGTTAACTCCGAGACATCACTATCATTTTAGAATCCTCTGAAATTAACTGTGCAGGATCCCGATCTTACGCCATACAACTACAAAACCCTTGAAGATTTCTTGATGGATAATTCTGAAGCATCTATACCACTTTGGCATACACAATGGTTCGTGCTCAATGCAAAATGAACACTGCCCAATACACATGAGGGTGTGAACTACAAATGACCTCAACAACGACAAATTCCATCTCAGACTGCATTGACACTTCACCGATGGAAGCTTTCACAAGCTAGTGACTTGACATACATGCCATATTTGGGAAAGATTTGAGCACGGGAGAAAATGTGGATGGGGTACTCTTCCCCTCCCCTTTGTGTGAGAGTTAGGGAAACATGGGCTTTACTAGGGTTTGCCAGAATGTTGTTCATGATTTTTAGACATTTTTGGAGAATATTCATGGCTGCGGGCTGATCGACTTGGCCCGATTCTGTTTAATTTCTAGGGAATGTTGTTTGCAGAATTCCGTCTCATTGCCTTACCTCGTACACGTCTGGTACTTTGTGACGACGGAGGTACTTCCGAACCTCAGGATTTACTCCCTTCAATGATGCCATTTAGTATCCTCAGCTTGGCGGAACACAGGTTAATTTGTGAGAAACTCCCACTTGGACAACTTCCTTTAAAAGAAAGCTGAAAAACAAGAAAGGTGGATACTTAAGATCCATGCAATGCACGCATCGAGCAAGTTTCTTCACATTGTGGAAGAAGCAGGTGTCAATGACCAATCCAGAGAACAATGCTACCAATTTATTTCTTTGAATTTCCTAAAATGGGAGTAGTACTATTTAGATGTGAAGCTTCTAACTACCCATTCCTCCAACGACATAGCCTCTGCAAGTTCTCCATAGTGCCCACAGCAGTACGGCTCTAGAATGCCCTCCCTACAGAATATGTCATCACTGCTCAATCGGTTGACTTCAGGGCACACATCTCTACCAATCACATGTAGCTCTTTCCCCACGGATACTATAGATACACCTTTAAGCCGACCTCAGCATTAACATCCAGAGGTGGACTTTGAAAAGTTGTAGTTGGGTACATGTGAAATATACAATGTATATGGTATCAGAGGGAAAGAGTTCCATCACTTGACGCCGAGGTGCACAAATCCTATAAGGCTGTCTGTAATACTGTCTTTTCTAAGCGAACACCTCAATAGTTTCAGTTACACTTAGATTTGACTTTTTAGGATATTTTATTACTTCAAGAAGGCTAATTAGTGGCGTCCGTACATGTATATGGGCACAGAGAAGAATTCCGTATACACATTACTTATTTTTTAGTAAGTAACCCCTTCGCGTCAGGAGATGGTAAGAGCCATTGTAAAAATTGAGATCCTCAGGCCGCTTTTCAGCTATTATTCTCGGCCTACGCTCGAGCGAGCACAGTGAAATAAGGCAGACCCTGGCTCTTATATATATGGTGATTGGCCTTTGTGTGTAACCCAGAAATGAAAAGACCGAATTTGCATCATAATCACTAGCTTGTGTAATTCAAAGCATGCAGAGCACACAGGGCCACAAACCAAGAATTTGTGGTTTGGCAGGTGGCCTTCATGGCCAAGTGAGGCTGGAATTCTTGGAGTTGGCTTTCGGAAAAAAAATCCTGTCGTAAAGGGGTTAACAAGTTTTCATCAAAGAAGTTTGGCAAAATTACACGAGAAAAGTAGGCATTGTTAAAGTGCATGGTTAGGGTCCCTACTCTGTACCCACACGTAGCCTGGTCCCCAGGCTACAAAGTCAGTCAATTTCTGACACAATGTCCAAAATACAGACAAGAATCTTTCGGGTTGATTTTCAAACAGGAAAAAGCATCCATGTGCATGTAAATGTAGGCCTATAACCAATCTCCATCTTGTTACTAGAAATAAATTACAGGCATCACGCTAATTTTTGGTTTATCAGCCCTCAGAAAGCCACAATGTGTCCTGGCGGGAGCAGGTCAACTTGTGCGCCGGCCAACTTGTACGATGGCAAACTCCTACATTGACCAACTCGTACGTAGACCAACTCATGCACTGCAACGTGGCACGCTGTTGGCTTTAGTCTGAAATCTGAAGTTGAATGATCAGACATTAAAACTACAAATTAAAAAAGAAATGATCCGTTTCAAAGAATGGCATCAAGATTTAACACTAAAATTCACAAACATGACAAATGCAATGTACATGTACATGTCGTCAAGAATAAAAATGCAAGGCAAGGCCACTTATGGTGGCTTGTCATTGACAAGTTTGATCATAATAGGCCTACATAGCATTGATACATACCTTGTTCATAACATACAATAGTACACACAAGTTTCTATCAGAATGGGTGGGTGTCAAGTTAAGGAAAAAATCCACTATTATAGAGGACAAGCAGTGGTGTAACTAACAGTTCGGCCTTGGACTAAATGTCTGGTCATCCAGGGGCATGGGCATCCAGGGGCAAGGGCATCTGCTAGGAGGAACGTACATGTCCCCCATTACACCACTGAGGGCAAGGGCAAAACAACAGCATGCTGTAGTGTTCCTGCGGTTCGAGTGCGAGAACAAGAAACCTGTGTCAAGAACAGGCTGCCCGAACTCGACCAGTGAAAGTGCAAAATTGGGGACATGGCAACTAGGCCTATACTACTACCTGTACTAGGGCCTACTAGTACTAGATCCACGGAGGTATAAAACATGGTAGGCTTACACCGTCATTGAGAAGTCAGGATGGTGTAGTGGTTCTTTCCTCGCCTTCCACCTGAACGGCTCAGGTTCGAATCCCAGCCCGGTCTAAATGTGGATTGGGTTTTCAGTCCCTAGGCCTACCTTGTGCCTGATTCTGTGGGTTTTACCCAGAGTATTCCTCTACTCGGGGGTTTTCCTCCCACCTCTAAAAAAAACTGTAACTGCTTCTCATTGTCTCCCTTTCTACAGGTTTCTTCAGGCTTGCGAGCTACAGTGCCTAGGGCGCTTTTGAGGAATCCTTAGTGTCATTACCAAAAATATATAAGAATAATAAATAATAATAATGACCAGGATGACCGTCACGTCACGCACATTAGGCCTACATCATGTACATGGATAGGCCCTACTCCCCTGCCATGCCTGCCGCCTTGGATTTTTCAGTCGACTTCAGACCAGTCTTACGTACATACGGTGTCCATTAATGTCCATGTTTGAACAGTTTCCTAAATCACACACGCCTAGGCCTAATTTTTGGTTGAAAATCAAAACCTAGCTTACGATTCCTATAGTGGAAAACTTGCAGGGTTAGGCATCGCTCAGAACTCTCGGCTGCCATTACTGTTTTTAGCAAGTACGCGGCGTGTGTAGCAACGGCGCAGGATGACCTAGTCTCGGTTCGAGGGGAAATTGTTACTTCAAACAACACTCTCGGGGGAAAATCCGACTTGATAAAGACTACGACGTGGCCCGTCATAAACAACGCGCGAGTTTTTAACCACTGATCTCTCCTACTCAGTGGTTTTTTACTAGGCCTATTATTGGACTTGAATCAAGTCGGACTTACGTTGGTCTTCGCAGTCAGTCTTCCCTTCAGCCAGCTAGTTAGGTAGCCTTTGATCAAGGAGCCCGCAGCAAAACGTATAGTCAAGACCACACGACACACTGCATGCAAGCCGTGTAGTCTTTCTTCGTGCGTTGGTTTGGTGCATAAACTAGTCTCCTCCAGCTCCTCGCTCTTGAGCAACTATCCTTTTCGCCGAGGCCGCCTTGATCAAAGGCTAACCAGCTAGCTGTACACAGATGGCTAGATTGTTAGCTGCGTTGTACGGCCGTGGGCCGTCGCGCTCACCATGCAGCTCACATAAGGCGCCTTCATTTGGGATATTGGGCAACTCGACCGTTTGGCGTCCGTTAGGACAACTCGACTTTGACAGAGCGACAACTCGACCCAAGTTTTAAAATTTGAAATTAATTTGGTAGGGTACGTCTCTAACACACAAGGTGGACGACTGATCATTTTCACTTTTTGTACCTGCAATCTGACTGAATAATTTTCACGATCCGGAACGGGAAAAAGACTGTATTATGTGCAAAAATCTCACTTGGGTCGAGTTGTCGCTCTGTCAAAGTCGAGTTGTCCTAACGGACGCCTTGGCAAACGGTCGAGTTGCCCAATATCCCAAATGAAGGCGCCTTATGTGAGCTGCATGGTGAGCGCGACGGCCCACGGCCGTACAGCGCAGCTAACAAGCCTAGAAAACCCAGATACATGAGACACAATCATTAATTTTGGACCAGAAATCACCATTCAGAGAATTTAATGAAATATTTGTAAGTTAAGTTTCGAAATCTTTCAAATAGTTTTCAGCAAGTTACAATTACTAATTATGCCACTCAGTTTAGTTAATCGTGAACACTGATAGTTATTCTGCATGTTTGTTTTATATTTACATATAGGTCATTTGGGAGACATTTGTGGTAAATATTTCAGCATTAGGGAGACACTGGCTCTTAGGGAGACTTTTCAGTGTCTCCCTTTTTTCAAACTACCAGAAGGAGGCCGAATTTTACCGTCAATATTTTGAGAGATGATAGTTTAGGGCCTAAAATGAAAACATACAAAGTTTGGTTCAGATCAGATCAGGGAATATTGAATTATGGGACAGTAAAGTTGGAAAAATTTTGTGCACGTTCCTATGGGAATGTCTCCCTAATGACCCATTAGCGGTAATTATTATTACTTTTAGATCCAATAAAGATACAGTGATCCGATAGCAGGATTTCATTCATTGGTTGCACTTCCCAACGGTCCACACCATTCAATTGTTTGGCTAACCTGGGATTGCAGCGAATTGCAGCATATGCCATGATGCATGACGATACTACAGTAAAGGAGCTCAAGAAGAAGTGCAGAGGCAGGCTGAAGGCAGCCCTGACATGCCAAGGAAAGGCTCTGGACCTACTGATTGACGGAGAAAGGTCAGTGTCTGAGACAACTGATCACCTAAAATCTTTGCAAATCACGTTCGATAAACTGGTGCAAAGTCATGAGAATTACACAGAGCAGATTGATGATGACAAAGAATTCGAGAATGAAGAGGCATGGTTGGCAGATTGTCAACAATCGTTCATCAACATGAGATGTAGAGCAGCAGACTACGTCAAATCCACAGAGCCATCTTCGACCGCCAATAGCCAAGAACCAATATCTGAGGTATTAGAGGATGGCATGCCTAAGCGCCTATACTGTTCCAGATGACAACCCAATCAGCGGAGAGACAGAACCAGATGTTCCAGCCACCTCTGATGTTACGACCACTGACTGCAAGACCCCAGTCACCGATGGGAGTCAGTCTACACCATGCGGCTTTAAGATGGAGAAGCCAAAGATGCCCAAATTTGCTGGAGAAGTTCGGGAATTCTTTATATTCCGAGCTGATTTTAAGCATATGATAGATGCCCCTTATAGCAAGAGGGACGCCATTATCCTCTTACGCACATGTCTCCAGGGAAAACTGCTCCAGCTCATTAAGGGCATTGGTTCAGATTATGATGCGACCTGGGAGTACCAGGATTCCACCTATGGAGACCCCCAACTGATTGCTGATACAGTCACTCAAGACATCATGAAGTTTAAACCCTTGGGAGATGGGGAAGATTCACGATCCTACAAGCTAGTCCATCTGGCTCGTAGAAGTTACAACACGCTGAAGGAAGTGGGTCGACCCAACGACATGAATAATAATCATCTGCTGGCTATCACTGAACAGAAAATGAATTCGGATGACAGGAAGGTCTGGGCTAGATATCTAGAAGCAGAAAAACAACAGGCAATACTGAATACCTACTCTGCTTGATGGCATCTGAGATGAAATCCAGAATGAGAGCGACCGCCCCCGTCCGATATGTAACCCAAGGTAACCGTTCCAGTGTTAATCATATGCACTGAGAGGAAAAACCTGAGTCAGTGAGAAGTGCTGGGTTTGAAACATGTCCGCTCATTGGCCAGACCAGTGTGAGAAGATGAAAGGGATATCGATAAGCCCAGAAGATCGACTAAGGATGGCCAGAGAAAATTATGCCTGCTTCAGCTGTCTTAAGACCGCTGGCAAAGATCATAATGTCAGTTCCTGCAAGAGACGGCGACAATGTTCAGAAATTATGAATGGACTGCAGTGCAAGCTGTTCCACAACTGGCTACTCCACATCACTCCCCATCAACTTCCCAGTGCAGTTGGCGTAGCAGTAAGCTCTGTGTATACTGTAACCCTGCTGCCAATACTGCAAGTGAATGCTTTGGGAGTTCAGACTAGTCGCCCAGTAAATGTCCTCCTGGACTCAGGAGCCCAGATCACATTGATCAGGAAGTCCCTTGCTGAAGACCTTCAGCTTAAAGGAAGAGATGTGGTATCAACCACCACTAAAGTTGAAGGAAAAAGAGGAGGTAGGAACAAAAAGCCTAACAAGTTCGTATCCGCTAGACAGACAAAGGCCAAACTTACACAGTTAATGCCATCGAAATCCCCTACATAAGTGACGAGTTCCCCGAGGTTGACATGGAGAAAATAGCCAAGCAGTTCAAAATACTTTCAAGTCACCTTCGTCGAGGAAGTGGTCCAGTTGATTTATTGATTGGCATTGATCATGTACCGATGCATGCTGGCGAGACGCGAGAAGACCAGAATCTGATGGCCCGCCGGTCCCCACTCGGATGGGTAATCTTTGGAAGGAGCCCAGGGGAACCAACCACGACAAGCCAAGTTCTACATGTCAAGTTTGCTACTCCAGTCAACATGACGGAATTCTGGCCGACTGAGGTGATGGGTGTAGCTCTTAAAACCTGTAATTGCAAACCAGAGAAGTTGAGCCCAGCTGAACAAAGAGATGCCAGAATGATAGAAGAATCCTGTACCCGACTTGGACACCAGTGGATCATCCCATACCCGTGGAAAAGGGATCCGAAAGAGCTATCTGACAAAAAAAGCTCAGGCCGAGAAGAGATTGTACGCCACAGAGCACAGATTGCTGAAAAATCCAGTCCATGCAAATGCTTATGATATATGAGCATCATTATGTTTTACAGTGTCAGGTTTCCGTTGAATAAAACCCAGTTTTTACAGCTTTCCTGTTCGAGCACACATCAGTTACAGTTACAGTAATGACAGAAGAGTCTTGCCAAAGAAGTATGTGATTATTTTGTCAGCACTGTCAGTGAAAGTGAAGTTATTTTCATGTTGTTAAAACCAATGTGCTTCCACGGACGGTCCAAAGCATTATAGCACAAGGTGTGCAGAAACCTTCTGAATGTGCGACTCACGTGTCAAGGTTGCTCCTTCTTCCAAACATCATTTTACCATCGATCTCCGGCAATTCTCTGCTGTGCACAGCTCAACCATTATTCTTTTTAAATTTATCCATTCCGGGGGCAGAATTCAGTTTTTCTTCGAAAGCTTACGATTGAAGTACAACAACCTCAACCAGCAGTTTTGAAATTTGCGTCTGAAAGTGCACGCAACAAAATTCGCAATGCTTGTTACTTACCCTCCTGAAAATATGCACTCGCGGGACGCGTTTTGGACGTGATGTCCTATTCAGGTTCGTAAGTGTGACGTCACTTCAGTTGAAACCACGCCCACTGCACACGTGCACTGCACATAGGGTTACATGTTCATGCATTTATCGCCGTTTACATGGAACCATGGAACCAGAAGTCAACGCGTAATTTCAGCGCTTGTCCAATGAGAACCTGTAAATCGTGGCGCGTCCAACTTATTGTTGTGTGGTCTGTGGTTTGGAGGAGGCAAGCCAGATCCTATGGTATTCCTCAAACCATTTGTTGACGAGTGTAATGATTTGGCAAAAGAATGATCTCACTTGGAAAGATCAGGATTCAGGCACACAAAAGACGTCTAAAGTTTTCACACTCGTTTGTACGTGCGACTCTGTAGAAAGGTGTGCGTTGCGAAATCCGAAACTGTACAATGGTGGAAAATTTGGTTGTTCGTGGTGCTTACAAGAAGGTGAACGTGTAGAAAAGGGTACAGGTCAGGTTCAGGTATATCCACACGTCAGTGAATCTGCACGAGAAAGGAATGTGGCGAACACTGCGCAAAGTGCTGAAGAAGCTGTTCGTGTCCAGGGGCCTGTAAATGGAGTGAAAGGGCCCTCAATTTTGATGTTGTTATTACAGTATTTGATATAATACACGGATTTCCTGTGGACTACCTCCACAATGGACCTACAACATAATGACGTAATGCAGTGGTTACTGCGGTGCATTGTGGGTGAAAGGTGGGGATGTTGCAGGAACGCGTCGAAGTGACGCGTTATGTGTAATGTATACAATATGGCGTGTGTATTGACCTGACACGAAAAAAAGAAAAAAATTCCCGATTACCGTCCGAAATGGTCAGTGTGAGCTGCTGTGTTCCATTGCGTTCATCAAGCACTCAACGAACGCCAGCGCTGCGATTTTTTTAACTTCCAAGGGACCGCAAAAGGCAACAGATTTCCGTGAGAAATAGGGCCACTTATTTATTTTCACATGGACCATTTTTAGTTTTTTTTTTATTTCTTCGTGACAGGTCGATGCACACGCCATATAGTATACGTTACACATAACGTGTCACGTCGACGTGTTCCTGCAACATCCCCACCTTTCACCCACAATGCACCGCGGTAAACACTGCATTACATCATTATGTTGTAGGCCTGTAGTCTCCTCGGGGTTACAAGATGTTTTGAAAGTTTGTGGCTGGATTCCAGAAATGATAATGACCGTGGTGTTTTATGGCGTTCAAGTTGTCCCCGAAGTGGTTGGAAATATCAACATTGCATGGTGTTCCCATGGTGTTTCTGAAGAATATTTGATGATCCCATGGTACCCAAACATCTACCCATGAAACATTCATGACAGGTCATGATGTCATAAGATTTTTCCATGGTGATGTCATGGGTAATCATGCTGTCTTTGAAGAATACCATGGCTACCTCGTTCATCCCCATGGGATCCCATGTAAATCCCACGGGGATGCCATGGGACATTTTTGTGAGGGGCGATGCTACAACTGCACGACGCGACGCTACGACGGCACGACGCGACATCACGACGGCACGATACGACGGCAAGACCTGACGGCAAGACGCGACATCGCCAAGAAACAACACCACGCGACTGCATGATGCTACGCCAAGACGCGTACGGCACGACGTGGCGACAAGACGGCACGACACAATGTATTAAACAGAGTAAAAACGTAATGAGAAAAGAGGCGACGGGACGACATTACCCAATTTTAGCGGCTATGGAACAACATACTTTTATGCTGCGTATAATACATTAGGTCGTGCGGTCACATCATGCCGTCGAGTCGTGCCATCGCGTCGTATCGTCGCGTACGTCATACTGTCTCGTCGTGCTGTCGCGTTGTGCCGTCGCGTCGTGCCATCGCATTGTCCTCTTGCCGTCGCCTTATTACTGGTGGAAATAGGGGACGCCCTTAAAGACGGAGTTAAGATCAATACCAATCATGATCAAATCTTGTAGTCCCTATGGGTGCATTCGATCAAATCGTTGGATTTCTGCGTTATCCCACTGGGTCTTACAATCAGGAGGGATCATAGAAATATTTCTATAAATCCCGAATTTGGACCGGTAGTTTCCAGTTCGGGGTGTTTCTTCCACAAAAAGCCCCAAATTGCGGGTCTACGTCTATTTTGGATAGAGGCAGGCGGCTACATTCAGAGCTGAGCGCATAAATTACTACTCTTTGGGGGGTATCTTCAGGGAAAGGCGAATAAAAAAAATTCACGTGGCTAACCCCCATAAAAATTGACACAAAAATTGATTTTCTGGCCATAATCCTGAATTTCCAGGGAAAGAACGGGGCCAACCTTTACCCGAGAGTCAACAGGCGGCGCTCCTTCGGTCTGATTTTGCATTATTTTCTTTGGACGCGTATTTGGTGTGGTGTAACTCTATACATGCACATTGTTTTTCAAGGACTTGTGACGTACGCCCTCTATTGGCCTTCAGTAATCACCAGCCATTTTTTAGAAAGAGTAAGGCACGACGGCAGGATACGACACGACAGCATGACACGGCGACGGTGCAACGACACGACGCGATGGCAAGACACTGTATGAAAACCATACAATGACAGGCGACGCGATGGCGCGATGCAACGGTACGACGACAAGACGCAACGTCACGACGGCACGATACGACACCAAGACGAGCCGGCACGACGCAACGGCATCAAGAAACAACATGACGCAACGGCACAACGCGACGCATTAACACACAGCAAGACGCAAGGCATTAAACACAGAATAAAAGTAATGACAAAGGAAGCGACGCCATCACACGACGGAGCTGTCGTCCCGTGGCGTCGTAGCACCGGGGGCGACGGGACGATGCGACGCAATTTTGGCGGCTACGGAACACCATACAAGAGGGTGCAAAGCAAGTTACGCCGGGCAGGGTTAAAAAAACTCCGTAGCCAAAGCATAAACGTTTAATGTCAAGAGGATCCCGACTTGGTCAAGTCTAGCCTATTATCTGATCTCACGGGTTTTTTACGAAAGGACAAGCCATACCAGGACGAATCCATGGTGTACTATTTACGACAAACATTTCCCTCTCTCTTTAGCTTCCCTCCGGGCGACGCAACTACACGACGCGACGGCACGACGGGTCCCTTGCGTCGTACCGTCGGGTCGCTCCATCGACTTTTTGCCATTTTTGCACACACGACGCATCGCGTCGTGTCGTGCCGTCGCCCCTCGCGTCGTGCTGTCTAAGGTCCTTTCCTTGTTGCATTTTTTTCTGCCTAAACGTCGCTATGGTGTACTATTTACGACACACATTTCTCTCTTTCTCTCTGGCCTCCCTCAAGGCGACGTAACTACACGACGTGGCGGCACGACGGCTCCCTTACGTCGTGCCGTCGGGTCGCACCGTCGCCCTCTTGTCATTACTTTCGTGCACGCAAGACGCGTCGCGTCGTGCTGTCTTAGGTCGTTTTCCATTTTTTTCTACCTAAACGTCGCTCCTTCTGTCGCCCGTCGCGTCGTGCTGTCGTGCGTCGCGTCGTGCGTCGTGTCTTGCATCGCGTCGCCTGAAGCACGAAGCGACGCACGACATGACGCAGGACGCGACGCGTCGTGTGCTGTCGCCCTTTACTTCATGGTGTTTATAGAGGGCGCCTTTACTGTTTTCTTTCACCTTTCTTGCAAAGTACATGCTATTTGCTCTTTGGTGTTGAGTTTTCATTGTTTTTATTAATTGGGATTAATTTCAGTCATATTTTATTGAAAAAATGATAAAAGTGCAAAAAATTCGAATAAATAGGAACTGCTCTCTCAAAATAAGTGGAAACCGCAAGCTCAGAATTCGTCACTTTTAAATTTTGATTTTTGATTTAAAAAAAAGGAAAAGAGTTTTCTTCAACAAATCACTCTTAATGAAAACACAGTTAGAAAGAATCCACAAAAAAGAACAACAGAATCGTGGCCTGGTACCTATGGCATGTACTGTGCAAGCACGGGCCGGGGGAAGGAAATGAAAGAAAACAGTAAAGGCTCCCTCTATAAACACCATGAAGTAAAGGGCGATATCACACGACGCGTTGCGTCGTGCGTCGTGTCGTGCATCGCGTCGTGCTTCAGGCGACGCGATGCACGACACGACGTACGACGCGACGCACGACAGCACAACGCGACGGACGACGGAAAGGGCGACGAATAGGCAGAAAAAAGCAACAAGGAAAGGACCTAAGACAGGGCGATGCGACGGGCGACGGCACAACGCGACGCACGACGCGACATGTGTGTACAAACGAAATGGCAAGAAGGCGACGGTTCGACCCGACGGCACGACGCAAGGGAGCCGTCGTGCCGTCGCGTTGTCTGGTTGCGTTGCCTGGAGGGAAGCTAAAGAGAGAGAAATGTTTGTAGTAAATAGAACACCATACGAATCACCAATGTCGGATTTAATTTCCAACTATTCCAAATCTCTGGGTATTTCGATCGCAAAGCCTATGGACCTTTTTCACCTGCCTGACGAGATTGTGCTNAAATGTAAACAATACCACCCCATGTGGACCACTTTGGCCACGGTAAACTCCTGCGGCAGCTTCAACCACGCTCAAGTGCACATGCAAACGCTGCATGGACTAGTTTATCTTGAAAAAGTACCATCACAGCACTACGTACTCATTACTGTGGGGAGCTGGGTCCTCTGGTGACTGGCGACAAGTTTATGTTTGGTACGTCTCGGCGCGTACATGTACGTCTGTTCTATGTGCACCACCTTGCGTTTACCTCAAGTACACAACATAACTCAGGTACCCATGCAAACATTGTAAATTGCATGTAACTTGTCAGCCTGGCTATAGACTAACAAAGAACGGGTGTATCGGATTGGCTTTATGAAGTCACTTCATACAAGACCTGTTATTACGATACCCATGTATGCCGGTTATTAAGCGTGAACGTCGTGTCGTAGTTTTAAAATGTTAGTTATATACAGATTTAACTGTTTGGTCACTTCCAGTCTTTTTTTTCTAGGGAGTCAACAACAAAACAGTCTTTTGCCATGTCGCTCCTCCACCGTCCATGCCTTTTCCAGCATCACTCATTAAGCGGGGCGTTTGCTGCCATTGTTGCGGCTCCTGCCCTAAGTGAATGCCAGCGTATGTTGACATCCCCGCAAACCTCCTTTAGTCTGGCCACGACTGTCTCCTGCGCTCTTGTATAGCTTAATGGTTTGTTTTTGGTAACGAGGTAGCATTTGCCTCTTGTGCTATAGGTAGGTTTTAATAAGAGATGGTCTGAGCTTGGCTCCAACTTTGCGATCATGGTCATGTATTTCTTGAGCAATAAGACGGAACATGCTTCCGTTACTCCTTTGTGGTTTACTATCGTACTCACGTCTCGATACTTATCCGTTTTGCTGTGTAGATCGACTTGTGATTGGCATGAAACGTTACATCTTTACAGTTGGTGGCATTGACCTCATTAAATCTCGTGAACCCAGCAAAGCATAATATTAATAGAATCAAGCTCAAATCTCGTAAAACTAAAGCCTCTTCAGACGAAGCGTGTTTCTCACACAGTGCAATTAATTGAGACAATAATTTTTTTGTACCCTTGAGTAATGTACATTTTTCCTTCCTCGGTGTTCCAATCTAAGCCCAACCATGTCAACGTGGTCTATAATAATAATAACAACACAAATAATAAATTCATTTATAAAGCGCAAATTTCATATAGATATGTTCAAATGCGCTGTACAAGGAAGACATTAAGCATGGAACAGAGAATACATTTTATACATAGTTGAGCCGATGGCATACAAGGGCGCCTCGGGCAGCCGCCAAACGACCCATATTCAGCAACATCAGTAAAGGGGAGACAGTAAGAAGCAGTTACAGCTAGAGGTGGGAGGAAAACACCAGAGGAATGTTCTAGGTAAAACCCAGGGAGTCAGGTAGCTAGGGACTGAAAACCCAATCCACATGTGGACCGGGCCGGGAATCGAACCCGGGACCACAGAGGTGGAAGGCGAGGAAAGAACTACCTTGCCAACCTGACTCCCCAGATCCTTTCAAGGCGATCCCAGGTAGGTACTGTGACCAAACAGGGGTAGGCATGGATGCCAGTCTAAGTCATTAATTATTAATGCATGCGTTGACCAATCAGCGGTGCATAGAGCACTGGGGCCTGGGCGCTTCCGTCGTGCTGAGGGCGCACGTTGTTAGTTTCGCTGCTGGGTCGCAGAGTGACAGGAAGGCCGCCGAACGTTAAGCGTCGTGAGCTTTACATTGCGCCGACTGTGAGGTAGCTAGGGACGCTGCATTAGAGAGCGCTGCGTCGTATCGACCGGTAGGTGGAGTGGTACATGTAGTAGTGAAAATGGATTCAAGCTATTCATGGTGACCGACAACTAAGGTGGAAAGCTTGCGGTAGCATCATGCAAGGATACGATCTTTTTTGGGAGTCTGTATGGTAACCTTTTCAGAACCATACAGACTCACAAAAGAGATCCAATCCTTGCATGGTGCTACCGCAAGCTTTCCACCTTAGTAGTGAATTGTTTATTGGGTCTTGGTTAGAGTGGGAACAGTCTAGAGCGTAGTTTGTTTTATCCCTTGCGTGAGAGCTGGAGGTATGGTGATTCGTTGTAGATATCTGGCCGTCTGTGAACACCGTAGGTTGGGTGACGGCTGGGTTGCGATCCAGGTATCATTGAACTGGCTTGCCTTGCGCTCTGGTTCTTGTAAGGGGTATTGTCTCTTGGATTAATCGACCCTGGGTAGTGAGGATGATTATCCCTTGATTGACTCCACATAGATTATCACTGCTTGCTAGTAGTGTGTATCGTTGGCAGTAGTCCAGCTTGTATTAGAGTTGCCAGGTGATTAGGTTTACCACGTGACGCTTATTGAAGTGCTTTGTGTGGTGTATTGTATAAATAAACCTTGTGTTTTGATATGCCTCGTTGATTCATATTTATAATAAACC
>NW_019091367.1:927256-967634 GCF_001949145.1 Acanthaster planci
TCCCCCCTTGTGTCAGGGTAACCGCTTATCCTTGCGCAAGGTTAATAAATGTATTTGTGGGGTCAGGCCAGGTCAATTCCATCTCCAATCAGGCTGGTCTCCTGGGTCAGCCACAAGAGTCCCCCCCCCCAAGTCCCTAAGTCTAAGTCCCCCTCCCCAAAAAAAGAAAAAGTCAGAAAACGTGGCAGCAGGATTGAATAATTTTGTTAGTAAAAAAAAGTAAAGAAGCAGTGCGTAGGAGAAAAACGAAACAAAACAAGCAAGAACAGGTTTCACAGCAGAGAACAGGAACAAAACAGCGTTTAACAGACCTGTGTTTAGCTGAAAAAAGGATCAAAGCATGTTTTAATTCTGTTTTGGGGCACAGAAACAGAATAGAAACATGTTTTCAATAGGAATAAAATAGAAATTCGGGCAGAAATTTTGATTAGAGATCTCACAGCCGGGTGGGGCGGATTCCGTCCCCCTGATTGGCTGGGCCACGCCCAATTTTTTTAACTACATGCAAAGACACTCATTATCATTACAAATGTGAAGTTTGAACACAATGAGTCCTGTGCTTTTGCTGTAACGTCACTGAACATCAAGCATTCCAGCAATACCAAATGTAACCTTTTGCTCCTAAACTTTATATCGAGCAATGAAAAGGGGAGGAAAAATACTTTAAATATACCGTTTTGATATACGGGGCTCAGAGGGATACCCCAGATAAATATCTACCAAATGAATAAAATACAGAACTTTCACTGCGGAATAATATCCCGCTTTTATGCTTCGGGATGGAGTAATAATCTCAGTTACAACATCACTGTGTGGTAATATCCCGGTTGCGGCCCTTGATGGAAGTTTCCCCATCAACTTTTTGATTGTATCTTGTTTACAGTCCGAAATAAAAAGATGGAAAGTCAGCTATACAAGTAATTAAAAATCTTCGTAAAGTTTGAGTGACAAAAATGCCATTGCTGGCATGCCCATAAGGGTCCTACTCCTTATAATATAAACCTAACAACCGTACCGAATAGTTATGTGAACAAAATGTTAGTTCGTTAATCAGAAATTGGACGTTTCAAAACATGTCTGTAAAAACATCTTTATACATGGCGAAATGTTACTGTTTTCTAGGATGTGTGTGAAAAGAACCCATAGGTCACATTTGAATATACCAATTGTTCGAAATGAGCAAATAAACGCATGAACTCATTATTGGGAGATATATTTGCCCAAAGTCACGGTTGATATGAGATAGTCTGAATGGACTGTGAGGGCTCAGTAGGTTTGCATTGTAAGCGTTGGCAGACAGATAGCGTAAAACGAAGTAAGCAAATATCCCTGGGCCCCAGAATACAAAGTTCTTTGATAGCACGAGCTATTATTGGGAGATATATTTGCCCAAAGTCATGAATGATAAGAGACAGTCTAAATTGACCATGACTTTGTAGTCGCAGTAGGCCTACATTGTGAATGTTGTTCATTGTGCAGGCCTGCTACACAGAGAGAATAAACACTTACAGTAAGTAGACTGTCGCGTAAGAGCGCAAGCGGTTGAGTAGTCCATGAATAATACGGACGAGTCACAAGAGTGCGCCTACAAGAATTTGCAACGCGTTGGCCAATCACGATGCACGAAATCTGTCAACCCAATGCGCGTTTGGAAAGGGTCAACAGGTTTCGCGCATTGTGATTAGCCAACGCGCTGTACCGCACACAATGGAGTATGGTGTGCTATAGTCGCCAAATGTGCCTTGCGTCGTCCCGTCGCCACGACGCGACGCCACGACGCGACGCTACGACAGCTCTGTGGCGTCGTGCCGTCGACCCATCGCGTTGTGCCGACGGTGCGACGACACGACGCGACGGCAAGACATCAGGACGCGACAGCACTACGGCAGGACGCAACAGCCTAACCCACACTGCATAAAAACCATACAATGACAGGCGACGCGATGCAACGACTGCACGACGCGATGCTACGACAGCACAACGCGACATCGCGGCGGGGGGTTCTCTCCATTTCATATCCTGCTTCATATGCACAAGATATCGTCGACTGACAACCTGTCAAGACCCACCATTATGTTGTGCGAAAACCTGGCGTCGACGTTCAGTTCTTCCAAAGCGGGTAGTTTTAGACACGAAGAAGAAAACAATACAAATTTACCAATGGGAACAGTGCTATTGCATGTTAGTTCTCTGGAAACAAGCAAGGAGCACAACTTTTTGTTGCCAGGGGCCTATCGCGAGATACACTTGCATACCCTCTGTTGTGGATTGACGCGGTGTGGGACTAGCAAAGGAATGTCCGGTGGAGACACTGGACATGGTACTCGGTCTTGGCTATGTTTATTATCTCTGCATAGATAATCTCCATCTAGGTTCATGCATGGGAAGCCCGTTCTGATAGAAAATATGATACAAAACAAGTATATGTATTTAGGAAAGATAATCCTACACGAGGAATCCAAGAAGAGGGCGCATTTATGTTTGTTTACGATGATGATTGAGGAATGGCATGTATTTCAGACAGTTATGGATTCTGAGATTTTGGAATGGAATTGGGTGTCTGAATATTAATCACTCTTTATAGGGATCAGTTATCTAACTATATCAATTACTCCTTTAACCCAAAGATTAATTAAAAGGTAGTGAAACAGATTCCCTACCGTCATTTATCCGGCCATTATTTGGTATGAATTTTTACGCTCCGTGACAGTGGCTCGCAGGCTTTTTTTGTTGTCATCGCGCGGTGGTGTCCTCCACATCTAAGCTAAACTTTTCGCAACACCCTTGGTACAGAGACTGGTTTAAAAGGGTCACAGAAACTCTCTAGTACTACTTTGGCCACATGTGACGCGTAGAGAAAGGCCACACGCAGTACAAGAGGTTCACTGTGACCTGCCCAACCCTGTGTGCGGCAGCTATTCGCTAAGCCCCTCTCATCCCTTCTGCAGTCCAACATGTACTTCGTGCCCATTGCAGCGGTGAAAGAGCTCCCAATTCCCATAAGTCTTCATCAACACCTATTCAATTGTTCTTTTGTATTATATTAACGTTTTTGTTTCTGTCTTAATATTCACTCCTTTCTTCTTTTATTACACAGGATATTTCCTATTTTTAGAGAGGCAGTTAAGTTCAGCGAGTGGACAGTGTCTACCATTGTAGCTCTGATATAACATCCATGGCAACGCAAAAGAGAGTCCTAGTGTGGAGCACCCCACGCTCTCTCTCCACAGTACTTATGAGGGCACTGTCGCAGCTTCCCGATTCCCTGGTCATTCATGAGTACCTGTTGTTAGTGGGTAAAAATGAGGAACCCGACATACTGGGGGATCAGAAGGCTAAGATGCAAAACTGGGACTCTGAGCCTAGCTTCAACATCCTAAAGTGGAAGGAGATGTACGAGGAACCATACCATGACAAGTCATTCGTTTTCGGCAAAGAAATCGCCTCTAGCTTGGGAAGAAAGGTAGAGATGATACCTGATGGTTACACTCACGTCTTTCTGATGCACAACCCTTTCAAGTCAATTCCATCTAATGAGAAATCACTTTCATTTTTCCCACGCGATTTGAGGTTTTCAGTCATGCTAAAGCCCAACCAGTTCGAAGCCCTGGCTCATATATACGACTACGTCACCACAACGCTCGGCCAATCAAAGCCCGTGGTGTTGGACGCCAGTGACCTTTTGGCCAACCCTGCGAAAACCTTGCAACTGTTCTGCAAGGCCACTGGATTGCCGTTCAGCCAGAAACTACTTCGCTGGGAGCAGGTCAAAGAGAGGCCCCCCTCCAACTTGCTGCTTCCAACGTTTATGTGGGACAACGGCAAGGCATTCGGGGTCTTCAAGACTGCATTTGAGAGCACATGCTTCCATAAGGAGACAACAGGTGTAGCAAAGGAGACAGACCCCATCAGTCCTGAAATTGAGCAACTGATCCAAGATGCTTTGCCGTACTATGAAAAATTGTACAAGTATCGTTTGGAAACGGTGTAGATAACTGTAGTACATACGGCGAATTGAAGTAAACTTATGCACGAATAGCAACATTTTCGTTGATTGCTTTTATATCAAAGCTATAGCCCGCAGTATAATAACTTAAAAGGTGAGTTTGGTCACGTTGTTTTCGCTGTGGCACTGTAATTTTCTTGTTCGTTCAGAATTTTTGTATTGGTACATTTGGCCACTTTTGAATAAAAACATTCAACGGTAAATGCAATTTTCCTTGAGCACAAGTACCACCTCATTGGCTGAAAAGAGCCATGCCTGTGACACGCCTTTCACATTTCATGCATTATCGTTCAAGAACAAGTGAGGTGAAGAGGCGTGTTTTGGCGACCCCTAGCCAGAAACGTGTTTGTGACGTCAAAGCAATAACCGGGAACGTGTTAAGGGTAGCCAACAAAAACAAAGAACCGCAAACGGTTATGTCATCCATCACCTGACAGAGGCAAGCACAAGGAAGCAGACAACACCGTTGATGAACATCATTTCCACTCAGTATTCGGCATTTTTCTCACAAATGCTGCTCTTTCTATAAACGCAAGTTCTAGAACAAAGCCTGTCTTGGATTTGTTGCATGTGACAAAAAATTTTCAGGAGAGGGACGACAAAAAATGTTTATTTGCCATCATTTCGAACCGGCGCCTAACCAACTCCAACTTTTCGTTCCTGTTCGGTCTGAACAATGACGTCAAAGAGGCATACCCAAGTCGCAAAACGCTTAACCAATGACCACTGAAGTTGAAAGGCGTTCATGGCTCGGGTCGCTAAAACATGCCCCTGTTCCCACAAAAGGGGCTTAGAAAATTACGCCCCGCTTGGGGCGTCTATTGGACCAAATGTTGTACTTCAACTTTTACGGAGGTGTTAATTGCTCGGTATATGTACATATTGGATCTAGAGCACCCCCTATATGGTACTCTTGGTAAGTTACTCTTTGTATTGTAAAGTGTAACACGCAAATACACTGTTTGACTTTTTACTTTACATTTGAAAAGTTAAACCACGATGTCATCGTTTGAAACTTGACTTGCGGTGATTACTTACCTGTAAACCACTAGAAACCCATAGTAAACCATTGCCCTACTTTAAATTACCTAAATGAGATGAAACAAAGCTTAATTGAGCAAACAAAACGTTGACATGGGCCAAGTCATCAGTCAATCAGTAATCTGTCTGGTTTAGTGACAGGACTTTATCTCCATGGCCATACAATTATGAAAATAATCACAAAATTCATCAGAAAAACTGCCAAACTCTTACGTTGCCGTCTACAGTAAATTCCAGTTAGTGGATGAAAACAGTAACATCCATCAAAATAGTATCAAGGCCTTTGCGGGATTATAAAAAAATCTTTTATTAAATTTAATAATATTAAGTGTTGCAGATTTTACATGGTACTATAAAAGCGAATTCTGTATTATTACTTAAGCTCGCACTTTGACATTGTGTGCATCCTCTCTTGTGATTATCAGAGAGCATTATGTATGTTCCAAAAACGGGAACTTCGTTTGAAAAGTGTGTTTGGATTACCAAAATGAGTAAACAATAAGTAAACTTTTCAATAAATTAACTGACAATTAACAGTTACCAACAATGTACAAGCAATGTCTGAGTGTGCAAAGCGTATGTTTTGGAATAAGTCTGCTCGGGAGACCACTCGAAACATTCCATTTCTACATAATTCACCACTGGGATGAATCTTGCTTCCGGTAAAGTTGGATGAAGAAAGTTATTTTTTTGGGGGGGGGTACTAAAGGCACGCGCAGGGTGGAGTGGTAAGTTTGGGGTGGTAGCTGTGACTATCCAATTACAGTAGCATAGCACTATCAAACCGTACCAGACAATACTTGGCACTTAAATACGCATGTGCGTAAAATCTTGGGGGATGAGGATATGTAGGCCCCCCCCCCCGTTTTGACCAAGGGGATGACTATTCTCCGAACAATTTTTGTGAGGAGAAAAAAATAAGGCGTATATTGAAGAATTTTTGGACTTGCCAACAGCAAAAATGTGACTCAAAATGGACTCAAAAAGGAGAACAATAACAAAAGTCATAATTATGCCGCCCTGATGTAAGAATCTGCAGCCCTATCAGTAAATATGGCAGATGTACATCTGTGTCACGAACATCATCCTCTATCTAGTGTCATATTGGGCCGCCATCCCTTCCCCCCATGCCCCGCTTTTCGAATTTCCATGACCGGGCAAGTCATCCTCAATCTTCCCCACCCCGAATATCCGGCACAAATTTAAACCACTGTCTCTACAGATGATCTCTTAAGTTCAAGATTGCTCAAACTGGTGACGTTTGTGCGACATTAGTAAAAAAGCAGTATGTAAAAGGCTGTCGTGAAAAATGGAACTGATAAAAAGGGAATTAATTGTTACAATAATGGAGGCGATGGGGATAATCCCTTATCCCGCTCCCCTTTTGCAATGACATGGGAAGCGGAATACACTCAAGAACTTAGAGGCAGTGGATGCCCGGGGCTTGGTGAACATGAGTTCATTGGGGAGATGTTCAAGAAACGTTTCCCAGTAGTCAAGCAGTCAAGTGAGTCAGTGAATAAAATAAGGTTTTTTTTTTTTGAAAGTCCAGACGGGAAAACGGCTACATCTAGATACGTGCAGACGTCATGAGCGCAAGCGTGTGCCTTTAGACTGCAGTGGAGAATTCAGCAGTTCACAGTCGCAATGAACAATGGGCCTCAAGCTGGACCAAGAGAGGGCGCAGTTTAGCAACGGAGGCTCACGTCGCTGGTTCGCGAACAACTGTGAAACGCATGCGTAACGGTCGCGTCGTTGCAAACAAATGTACGCTGCTGATCATTATAGCTCTTTCAAACTGATAAGGGGGTGCTTCTGTTCACAGCGGACTAGTATTGTACCGGCAGGGCAAAATGAACATGAACAGTGCCAGTTTTCTGGGGTCTTTAACATCTTTAACACGGCAATCTTCGTCTAGTTCCATGCTAACATTATCTCAGAGAACTCATATTCATGACATGGAATTCAGACCTAAGGCAACTTCAGTATTTACTTTCCACGAAAAAAGCCTCCAAATTTACGAATCACAAAAAACACAGTAAAATATCATGCATTGCAGGACTCGGTTTAAAACAATAAAATGATAATTTTTTTTGGGGGGGGGTGGAGGGAAAAACCTTAAAATTGTCCGCAGCTAGTTTCAAACATAGGCCCTTGTGTCTTCAAAAGAATCAAAACTTCGTAACGTGCACGTTGATAAATTGGCCACACGTTCATTTGGTTACGAACGGTGAGTTTAACACTTGAGCCCACTTGAGGGCAAGTTTTTGTTAGCCTTGTTCAATATCCACTCGTCCGTTTTTTTTTCATAGGGGCACCTGGGGGCACCGGGATTTTTTTTGGGGGGGGGCGTGCCCTCAGGCCCCCCATGGCTACGCCACTGCTTGGGCCTATTGGCTATACTGCATCAGTTCAATGTCAGTGTTAAAACGTGAAACCGGATGACAGCAAGACATACATGATACACTCCATTAGAGGAAGGAATTACGTTTATCAGTTTGTATTCAAAGGGGACTGCGAATCAAACATTCACTTTGGTTTTGTTAAATGAATATAAATGCAAGTAACATAAAATATTCTTTAAACTCCATGCACCCGTAGCGTCACTCGCGCTCCATGATTTTATTTAAAAAGTGTGGGCGATTCCATTTGGAAGGTACCATCTCCATCACCCCATTCATACTGAATAATGGAGTGGAAAACAGGAGGGCAAAAGAGACACTCAGAATGACAGGTTGTAATGTAAAGTTTGAACTTCACTTCAACTGTCCAATTGAGTTTTATATGCACAAGATATAGGCCTACATTTTTTTTTACACATTTAGCAACACAAATACACTGCAACATCTACACGGAAATGATAAAGGCCTACCGACATTTTGTTGAGGCTTGCATCTACTGCTCCACGCAAGCCGTATAACCATAATGCTGAAGATTAATCCAGATCTGACATATGGCACACGCTGTAAGGATTCGACCAAGCTTAAACTAAGAGCCAGTTTCATACCGATAAAAGAAACGCTTTGAGTGAGCTACTTTGAACAAAGACTGAAAATATCAAGTTTGATAAGCCACTTTAAATTCTATCGATTATACCGGTACTTACAATCAGCGCTCAAAATTGCATTTTGCAAACTATTAAACCAACCTTAAGCAATGATTACGGTTGTATCTGCAAGACAAATTAGAATTTTAAAATCTTCTCAACTCGATGCACTTGTCGAAGTATCACTCCAAATTTTTTGATTTGGTGTCTCTAAACGGAATTTTCTTCAAGGTCAGCCAGTGGGGCCTCAAAAATATTTCCATTTGAGCTGAATCGTTCAAAATCATCCAGGGTATTAGTGAGTAATGTTTTTATATGTATCTCCATACCACAAATCAGATCACTATTGTTGTAAAGACAATGCCATCCTAAAGAATAAATACATGACCCTGGGCGCGGCATAGAATTTTATACATACTGAATGTATTGTTACTTACCAACATCGTTTGCTACACATTCTCTGCCACTGCATTTGTACCAAGCAATAGGTTCGACCTTAGGCAACAAAAGGCTTGTTTGTTCTAAAATAAACCCCAGATAACCCATTTTGTGCAAATATTGGAAGGCTAGGCAAGAGGGGACGTCACATGTGGAGTTTACAGTACTGACGCGCCATTTATCATCAAATGGCATATACCTTAGGTATTAACCAGTTGTTGACCTTCAACAGCAACCTTCCAACATTAGCAAGACTATTACAGCATGATCAAAAACATGCACAAAAAGTGTTAAACCTTAGGTGGGCACATTGGTATTCTTCACCAGGAAATAACAATTTGCAATAATTACAGCTTTAGTAAAATCTACAAAATTATATGAGTGAGGGGATCTTCATCAGCAGAGTGGAATCCTACATCCTGCCTACGGCGCCATTTCTGTAAGCTTGGAAGCTTGTCGGCAACGCCAGGTAGCAGCGTCCCTTGGGGAAGGAGCTGTATATTCCCCTTCAGGGTGGAGGACCTGCGTCCTCCGGTAAGGGAATTCCCAGAAATAAATAGGGAACAAAACAAACCTCCTGACCTTGATTTATTTATTTCTTTTCGTGTCCCCTATTAAAATATATGCCTGAAAAACAATTCCTGACATTGACATTAAAAATAGAGAGAGAATTTACAAAGTATAAAATTACATGTGTATTTAATATGTAATGGAGCACATTAGTATTTGCATAATTAGTATCTCAACTCACCCAACAATCATGGGCCGGGTTGCAGTTATAGGTAAGTGTGGTGTGGCCCACTGCACTGGGCTGAAATGGTAATCCTGTATACACAATAACATAAACTTGGGAAAAAATATCATATTTCCATATAAAACCTACAATCATGCTTTGCAAATGATAAAGCAGCGTGCACTACCAAAATCAGCGTTCACCATGCACGCACATGGACGCGACCCAAAGGTCACTGGAACTGTCCATAAGCCCGCACGCACTCACCGCACGTGTGGCAGACCAGGTGTAGTAAGCTTAATAATGGACATGTACACGTACGTTACACACACACGAGCTACGTAGAAAGTTCTCGCTCACGTGAACCCAAAGAAGCATTGTGAATGAAACGGAAAAGTTCTATCCACAACCCCCCCCCAAAAAAAACTCTTCAAGTTAATGGTAATCATCAATCACAGCCGATTCTCTAATCATTCAAAACGCTCATAATTTACCGCTTGTATCAGTACATATGAAAAGAGTAAAAGAAAGAGTACATTTTACCAAACTGTTTCGGCCAGCCCGCGCTCACTCTCGGTGGAAAGAAAAGGGAAGTTTGAAAGAGCGCCCTCTCAGGCTCAACACCGAGATTAATGTACAAAATGAGGATTCCCACATAAGTGAACTGAGGTCCATTCCTGAGGTATTGTTAAGTTTGCACGATGTGGAACACAAAAGAGCCTGTTTAGACTGGCAAGTGCATGTAAGCTGTTTTGAGGACGAGAATGTATTTTTCCTTTGTGGCACCTGTGGGCCGGATCACATAGGCCATCTTAATATAAATTCAGAGTTCACACGCCTGGCAGCTCTGATACCAAAGAAAAACATTCGCTCAAATTTTGCATTGCTCCCCGTACATACTGTGTAGAAGGTCTCTTTTTCATGTGTGTCATTCTAGGATTTCTCTGACAAAAAGTGCTGGGTGCCTTCACTTAGTGTTTGATGTGCAACGCCTTCCTCTCTAGTGGGTAAACCTTTCATGAGACCACACTGGAAGGAAATTGGTCATTTCCGATACGCAAAATTTTCCACACCCCTTATAACAATGTTTAACTTCACGAGAGTTCGGCGCGTGTCTCACCGTATTAGTTATCACGTATGGAACGAGATTCTGAAATTTGCTATCGATTTTGCCCATGTATTGGCAAGTCTCGACATTGAAGCCAACAATTCCAGGCATCCCCGAAGTTTATTTGAATGACGAGACTTCTTCGTGATAGTTTGCGGTTAAATTATACCAATTCGTTGTGAAGCTCAGTTGAGTGACTGGATACACTGCCTAATAAAAAAGGAAAGTGATGATGGATGTCAGGAACCTCGCAGATTCCAGGCTGTGACTTGTGCTGTTTATTTGAAGCAGTGTAGTTTCCTTTGCAGGTTTCCTCATCCGTTATAACTATTTACTTCTTTTATTATTCCAAAACGTTGCGGAGCGCTAACGATGTCAGATTTGAGTGGTTGAAGACCAATGTAAGTAGTTGGGCTGATCGGAAATTGAATGACATTATTATGAAGGGAAAGCTTTAGTATGCAAATGATTCCACCAAAACGTGGAAATTACCAGAATCCGTTTAACTATATACTTGACAAAGTGAATCACATTTTCCACAATATTTAAAATTACTATGAACTGGGTTATTCATTCCTTTTCAGACTATATTACACAGTGACTGTGGTTGTTCCCAGAGTCGTTCCTTACGTTGTGGCTAAGAATTCATCCGGTGGTTTACTCGAGGGATGACTTTTTCTCATTTGATAAATTAAGGAAAAATTGCGAAAAAATTCTCTCCAAAAGTTAATGTTGTGGGTGACCATTGCTCACAATGTGTTTTCCTTTGCTAAATTTCGAAACGGGAAAATACCCAAATACCCACCAAGTGATGACTTCATGTGCATGCCCATAATGTGTGACCATTGCTCACAAGGTGTCCTCATTTGCTAAATTTCGAAACAGGGGAAAATACCCAAATACCCACCACGTGATAAATTCATGTGTTTGCTCACAATGCGTGATCAGTTTTTTCCATGACGTTCTTTTGCAACGCCAACGCTTCCGTAATATCCATTTCGTAAGTGTTAAGTCACTTCAGTTTAAACCACGCCCACTGCACACAGAGTTACATGGAACCATGGAATCGGAAGTTAACATGCAATTTAAGGTTTTTGGCGTGTGTGTTTTATAGCTCCTTCGTATGACGCAGTCACTTACGAACCGGATACATGTATTCTATGTGATGCCATAACAATGAAGCTCGTAGGCTGGAAGTTGCCATCAAGTGTTTTAAAAATTCCCGCTCTCGCGCATTTTACACCGCGACTTTTACAACACTTTTACTTTTATAACTGCGTTTCGCAGTTAATACAATCGTGCTCCTACTTTTTATACATGATCACTTGCTATAAACATTAGATTCCAATACCTGAAGATTGACATTCAATGACTAAATATGTTGAGCATTTAAACATGTTGACAAACTGAAAGCAGGAAAACGAATAGAAATTACAGTTTTTGCAGCTAATTAGTTACATGAGAAAAAAATAGAACACCGCGGGTATAGATTTTAAAAATCAGGGTTATGTATCAGTTAAAATACTGCCACTGTTGACGATATAACTGCTGATACTAGTGCACCAGTTTCTACCGCTCCTGGTCTCTATGTTTCTGCAGGTCATTAACTACTGCGTGGCGAGAGAGGAAAGCCTCTTTGTCCAGAGATGGGAAAGACACACTTGAGAAAGTGCTGGCCTTACTAAGGCGAAGATTCGGCCCTCCCGAGACGGTGCAAACACTCAATTGTGCTTTGTATTCGAGAAATCACAACGAGGATGAATCTCTCGCTGATTTTAGCCGTGGTCTCATCAGACTACATGACCGTATGGAGTCGGCATCGACTAATGCCAGTGAAAAATCTGCGCTTGCACAATCACGAGACGGTGCGCTGAAGCAGCAGTTCATACGGGGAAGAAGAGGCACTGCAATCAAACGAGAATTGCGCAAAATAAGCCATAACGAGGCAGAGCTTTCTTTCTTTGCGTTCCGTGAGCTAGCCCTTGAATTGTTGCGGGATAGCGATGATGGTCAGAATAAAGAACAGAGAACTGAACATTATTTAGTTGGTCAAGCAAGCGATGCTGTGGTTAGCGATTGTGCGTGGAAGCAAGGGAAAGAAGTGATTGGCTGGATTGGCCGAGGGTCAAAAACAATTGACAGCACTCATGCAGAGTTTCGTACAGCAACAAACCGAGACCAATGCACGCTTGAGATCGTTGACTGATGCAGTTAAAAAACTAAAAAGCAACACAACCTCTGACTTCGCCGGTCAGAGGTCAGACAGACGTCCCCGTGGCCCAAAGTGTAGTTTTGTGGGAAGACAGGTCATGCCGTCGAAACATGCTTTAAACGGAAAGCATTTGAGCGTGCGCAAGGTGATGCAGGCACAAAATCTAACCCACCAGAGAATAAACAAAGTGAGGTTTTCAGGAGGTTAGAACAACAGGTCTCAAGTTGAAAGGTTCTATGTGTAAGCTCTTCCAGAAATCATTGACTCACCTTGGGCATGTGGTAAGCGATCAGGGGTCTCTATCGATCCCAGTAAATTAGAACGCATCCGGAGCTGGCCAACGCCCAAGAATCCTGACCAGCTGAGGTTCCTTCCTTGGATTGGCCTCTTACTATAGAAGGTTTGTCAAGTGTTTTTCAAAGGCTGCTGTACCACTCCATGCGCTGGCGGTTAAGGCACTCCCAAAAGCAAGGAAGCTAGGAGGTCCGGATTTATTCCTCTGGTCTAATGAGGCTGAGCAGGCCTTCATGTTTCTAAAGGAGGCCCTTTGTACATCACCGGTTCTGGCTTTCCCTCGCTTTGATAGGGACTCCTCACTTGAGATAGATGCCTCGTTAAGGAGACTCGGAGCATGTTTGTCAAAGCAATGACAGTGGGGATCTCCATCCAGTGGTGTATATATACCAGCAAAGATCTCAGAGGTGCTGAGAGAAATTATGCCGACTTCTCGAGCTTCAAGCTGGAGCTACTTGCCCTCAAATGGGCAGTGCCGGAAAAGTTCCGGTCCGATCTGCTTGGTTGACATACCGTTGTATGGACTGACAGTAGTCCAGTAGCACATCTGCAGTCTGCCCGTTTGGGAGCAACTGAGCAGCGTTTGGTGTCCCAGCTGGCTCCATTCGACCTCGAGATCAAATACCGCAGCGATCACTCTAACAGATGTGCTGACACGCTCAGTCACAACCTACCACAAGAGGCAGTGACCACCGTCGATCTGATACAGACACTCAAGCAGTGTACCCTCTTACCCGGAGAGCTCCAGGCACTGAAGGTAGTAGCCTATCTTCTGCCCCAGTTGTGGAATATTTGAAGCTTCCTTTTCAGAACACTGAGGACCTCGTCAGTTCTCCCCTCATACTCACATGCTGAGCTCCCTGTTATGCAGAGGGAGGACCGGATCCTAAAGGAAGTCTGTGACAGATGGGACAAGCGCTGGAGTGGGAACCTGGCCAAGACAGGTCGTGCCTCCACCCGGAATATGCTGAGCTAAAAGGATGGCTGAGGGAGTGGCCCCATATTGTAGAGCGGGACAAGGTGTTGTATAGAGTTGTTGATGAGCCGGGCCTGGGTCCGGTGTTTCAGCTTTTAGTGAAAAGTTGACTACGAATGGCCGTTATCGAAGTCGGTCATGATCAGTGGGGACACCAGGGCTACGGTCGGACATGATGTTCATAAAGCGACGCTGTTTTTGGGCCGGGAATGAGAAACCAGATTTAAGAGCATGTTAAGAATTGCTTTCACTGCATCACAGCTAACTCCTACAGTCCGCCCCCCTATGCGGCACCTTCTGGCATTTAGGCCTGTCGAACGAATCGCGCTTGACTTCCTGAAACTTGACAAAGGTCGTTATGGCTATGCAGATATTCTGGTAATAACCGATTCGTTCACGAAGTTTTCAGCAGCAGTCCCTTGCAAAGACCAGACTGCAGCAACATTGGCTGCGGTACTGCGAGACGAGTGGTTTGTCTGCTATGGCGCGCCAGCTCAGATCCATATAGACCAAGGGTGAAATTTTGAGATTTCTCAGGTACGTGAACTCTGTAAGTTGTACAGTATCTGCAAAACAGGCACCACTCCCTATCACGCGCAAGGCAACGGGCAAACCGAAAGGTTTAACAAAACACTCTGCGGCCTGATGGAGTCTCTTGATCAGAAAAAAATAGGCGTGACTGCCCCTAGCTCTTGCCACACCTTGTTTTCATATATAACTCGACACCCCATAGTGTAACTGGGTTTGCCCCGTACACCCTCACGTTCGGGAGATAGCCAACTGTTCCTCTGGATCACCTGCTGAGTAATGCTTGCAAACGCTGGGGAAGCGATGCAGTTTCCCGTCAGGCTGAACTTATTCAACGTGCATACAAGATTGCCACAGACAGGATGGAGAAAGCTGCCAATGGGAATATGATGCGATATGATAAGCGGGTTCATTTATCTGTCCTGCCAGTCGGAAGTCCAGTACTGCTGAAGGACTGTGGATTCACTGAGCGTCACAAGCTGCAAGACCACTTTGGGAGTGATCAGTATCTTGTAAAAACCAACGATGCAAAGGAATTTTATGTGATAGTGCCGGTTACAGGAGGTCCTGAGAGATGGGTTAACCGGGAGATGCTGATTCCTGATCCTAGAGGTGCGCTACATGAGTCGGAGGATCCATTAGAATGTCTTCCGCGTATTGTAGATGAGCAGAACAACAATGTAGATGATAGTGACTCTGAAGAAGAGGGAGAATTTGTACCAACAGTCTTTCGTAATTCATCCAAGCCATTGGAAAGCCCAATAAATCAAACGGGAACAGGTCTGTTCTAAGCCACTGCGTGCCAGTGGTGCCAATCCTGTCAAACCAAGTCAGAGTAGACCTAGTCAAGCATTGCGGCACCCGGAGCGTCTTAAAAGAAAGCGCCTTAAAAGAAAGCGCTTGGGCAGCTGGCCAAAAGATGTTACTTAGGTTGAAGATAGTTTTGTCTGGAAAGCCCACTTTCCACCATTATGACCATGCAGCTTTGAAATGGCTTATTTGTGTTTTGAGGTGTAAGGTAATGGATCGAAGGCAAAGTTTGCTCGTTAATTCAGCGGGACGTGGTGTAAACCTCCTTTTTACCCGACCATTATGTACTCCATCCGCAGTTTCCATTGTTTTAAAACCAGCACGTGTATGATTGATTTAAAGACAGATTAAAAGTCAAGGTTCATTACTTGTGCGTTCGTCCTTTAGGATTGCCTGGTTGAATAGCTAGAGGCAAGATGCATGCCTGCGCAGTTAGCGACCAGGCAAAAGAAACACGCATTCATACTTGGTCACTCCTTTGTGTCTCGACTCTCCCGGGAGGCCCGGACACAGCAGCGGTCAGTTCTGGATTTTGTTGGTCTCTCTGGAAAATGCAAGCTATCCTTGGAGGGACATCCAGGTTTAACATATGATAGAGTGTTTGCAAATCCAGGTTTTCACCACCATAACTTCAAGAGGGGACCCATTGATACCTTAGTAATTGACATTGGTACGAAAGATCTTTATGATCCGAGGGTCCACATCATCAGTCCTGTTATCAAAAGTCCTAGAGTTTTTGGATGTATTGAGAACTCGAGGTGTTCGGCCTCAATCAGTGGTGTTTTTAACCGAAATCGAGAGATCCAGGGTGTCTAGGCCGGGCAGGTTGATACAAGCACATTTGATCGTCGATCACGGAGATTTAATGCATTTCTCTCTCATAAGTTGAAGAATGTTTAGGGGGTTCATTGTCATTGCCAACGTAGAATTAACCGTAGACAACACTTAGTTGATGGAATTCATCTAGATAACGAAGGGATAGAAAAATGTTGCCGAGGTGTGAAGGAAGCAGTCCTTGGACATTTAAATTGATTAACCCAGTATTGTTCAAGGCTTTGTTGACCTTAAATGGGTCCTTGAAGTTATGTGGTGTCAAGAGATCTCCCCTCTAGTCTTTTATTTTGACTCGAAAAGTGTTCTTGTGTGTATGTATATTAATCCAGTAGTTGGTGTTGTTACCATCGTCCACGAGTGTATTTGTTGCAGGACGTTTTCTGTCTTGCTATGATTAATGCACAAATGATGCTTCACAGTGGTTCACAGAGTATTGTAAATTGTCTTACGCCGCTTCGTGCAGGAGGATGTATCTAGCGTGAAACTGGGACGAAAGGACCCTATTCAGCTGTAACCTGATTAACAATTTGCATAGTCTTTTAGATGGCTTGTTGTTTATCTTTGCTTAAAACACTAATCTGCTGAGAGCTGTTGCTCTGTGTTCAAAAGGAACATTTTCTAGTTTCATTGTTATTTAGAGTTGTCCACTTGTTGAAGTGTCGGAATAAGAGTGATAACACTGCTGCTTGTCCCGGACATGACCTGTGAGCACATTTGGAATTATGTGATCCTCGATGCAACCCTGGTCAGTAATATGTTGACTGATATGGGGATACAACTAACATCCACACGGGGCGTGTGGATTTAAAGCAGGGAAGCTGTGGGGATCCTCATTTTGCGTTTTAATTACTCTCGGTGTTGAGACTGAGAGGGCGCTCTTTCAAACTTGCCTCTTCTCGATCCTTTCCACCGGGAGTGCTGCCCGAAGCGTTTCGGTAATTTACTCTTTCTTTTACCCTTTTCAGATATGATTACTGATACAAGCGGTAAATTATCACCGTTTTGAATGATTAGAGAATCGGCTGGGATTGAAGATTACCATTAATTTGAATAGGTTGGTCGGGTTTTGGATCGAACTTTTCCGTTTCATTCACAATGCTTCTTTGGGTTCCTGTGAGCGAGAACTTTCTACGTAGCTTATGTGTGTGCATTACGTACATGTGAAAGACATTATTGTGTGTACTTGCGGGCTTATGGAAAGTTCCAGTGACCTTTGGGTCGCGTCCATGTGCGTGCTTGGTGAACGCTGATTTTGGTAGTGCACGCTACTTTTCAGTAATTTTATTATCATTTGCAAAGCATGGTTGTAGATTTTATATTGAAATATCGTATGTTTTTCCAAGTTTATGTTATTGTGTATACTGGGTTACCATTTAGTCAGCCCAGTGCAGTGGGCCCCACCGCACTTACCTATAACTGCAACCCCGTGAGTGTTGGGCGAGTTGAGGTACTAATTATTCAAATACTAATGTACTCCATAAAATATTAAATACACATGTAATTTTATGCTTTGTAAATTCTCTCTATTCATTTAATGTCAATGTCATGAATTGTTTTTCAGTGGTATATTTTAATAGGGAACACGAAAAGAAATAAATCAAGATCAGGAGTTCTGTTTCGTTCCTTATTTATTTCCCGGAATTCTCTTACCGGAGGACACAGGTCCTCCACCCTGAAAGGGACTATACAGCTCCTTCCCCAAAGGATGCTGCTACCTGGCGTTGCCCACAAGCTTCCAAGCTTACACTTACCAATGAATTTTAAACTGCGAATTATATGTCGGACTTTCAAGGTTAAAGAATTGCCAATTACTCAGTAATGCACAGTATACGTTGTATAATCTGTCGTGTTCCCCAAATGTTATTTTGACGAAAACTGATTTAGAGTACATCCACAGAAAATCCCTTATATACAGCGTATTATGTCAAGATAAAAAAAGAAAAAAAAAGAGAAAACACAACAGAACAAAAAACACCCCCACCCCCCAAAAAACCCCGAAAAACAATTTCTAAGAGAAAGTTTTTTTTTTACTTTTGCTCGGCTGGTGCTGGTGTTTTAACGACTCACTAAATTTGGTGACCCAAGTCGAGTAGAGACATTTTAACATTGTGACTCGAGTCGAGAAACTAGGTCAAGAAGTTAAGCTGAGTGGAGTCACTTTGTGTAGTCGAGTCAAATACTCAGCTCGAGTCAATATGAGTCACAAATTGTAATAAAACACTATATGTAAGTCATATTTTTGGTACTGTTATTTTCATTTAGACATACTAAAAATGAACTAGGGTGACAGGTATCTAGCAACCTAAAATTTTGCTTACATTTTTTGAGACTCGATTCTTACAAGCTTGTACTAGATTCGGGTATCCCTAAGAGAGTCGAGTCGAGTCGCCAAAAAATGTGACTCGAGTTGGACTCGAGTGGAGTCGAGTCATTGACTCGAGTCACTACAACTCTGGCTACTGCGGAGATTTCCTTCTGTCATTTTTTTTTAATTCCAACCGGGCACAGAGTTTGTAAAGGCAGTGATGACTTTCGTGAAAACCATGATTTAATCGTTTTTGACCGGTCATAACAAATAGTTGTCATAACGCAGACCCTACACCATTGAACGTCCTACATGGATGTGTGTTCATTGCACACTTAATCATGACAGTCTCAGCACAGTCACTGATTCCTGTTTGTCAGGAGCACGTAGAGTTTTTGAATTTTCTCAGCGCGGGGGCGTGTGCCCAAAATGTCGCAGAAATCACATGATCTGATTGTTCTACCAACTGCCTCGCATGACCTGATCGAACTCCCGTGACTTTTCCTAAACTTTTCCCCACCTAACTATTGAGAGGGGTGTCTATCTTGGTATCGCCCTGGCAGTGACTGAAACGGGGGGGGGGGTGTTCCATATCCGTTCCCATATGCTTGTGCACAAAATATTGCTATATTATGATAATGCACTCAATACCTACTCCCCTCTAAAAAACTCCTTCCCCCTTTGGAAAATGCATCCGGCCAATGTCTGGGATGCTTGCCAATGTGTCCGGAAGCTTGTGGTAGGCGCCAGCGCCATAAACAGATAGTGTGTTGACCTGGAGTCCTGGATGATAAGATTGTAGCTTAGTAGTAGCTGTAGTGCTATAAAGGCCCTGAATGAGGTTATCACGGTGATTCAAGCATGTACAGCGGGAATTTCCCGTGTATTTTTGGTATCGCCGATGTATTTCCGTATTGTATAATTCTGCGCCCCCCACTGCAGACCACGCCCCCAAAAGGACACTTCCGCCACAAACATACTGAGAAGTCTTCCTAGGAAGGTTTCCATCTGATTTATACTGAAGAACACTAAAAAAGACATTGAATAGGGATCGCTTTATCCACAAATAAATCTGAAACAATTTGGGCAGAAGGTGCTGCATTGGCCGTTGCAATGGACACGGTCCGTCGCAGTTGTCTCAGGTAGCAAACGGTTTGCCTAATAAAAGGCCCACATAGACTTTTAATTTGCCTAGCAGTCCTATAACAGCTTCTGTTGCAACTGCACATAAAACCTGCATACACTTTACGCTTTTAATCACATCATAGAAGAAGGGTACTTGACATTCATTCCTACACAAAGATTGTAAGAAATATTAGGCAAGGCACAAGATATATTGCAGTAACTTCAACGGTTAGAAAATATATTAAAACATTAAAAAGACCAAAAGATATGGCGAAAAAGTGTTTGCATTTAGGAAAAAGGTATCAGTATTCAAGGGCCATGTGAAACTCGTTTCGTGACCAAAGTTTCTTGCATTTCTTTTACGGGGCTACCTTAAGGTTTTACCTCTTTTTACAGGGTACATGGGCTCATCATCATGAAGACCTTTCTTCGTCACGGTCACATCCTTCGAATCCTCCTGACAATCACTGCGATGGTCTCTATCAAACAAGCAGATGCAGGTTTGTTCACATTTCATGAAGTTTATACTGTAAACACAGTAATTATGTATTTAGACAGTGCATGGTCGAAGAAGAAATAAAAAGAACAAAAAAAGAACAGCGCATTATTAAAGACAAAAATAATTTTCTCAGTTGGCTAGCAATACAAAGCTGTGTAAATAGTGGCATCGAGATTTCAATAAAATGTACAATGATGTTTTTAAAAGCTTCTGCACGAAAAAAAATTCAAAATTTGCCCCTCGATATGGTTCGCGGGTCCGTCTTGGTAGAACGAATCCTGAAGGCGACGATCTGTGAAATACTACACACTCATGCAGAACCTTAATGTATTTATGTTATTTAACCTTCTCCTTTTTGAGATCTGTCGTAATACTTTTGGGTTGTTTGGAAGTCCAAAAATTCTTCACAATCCTCCTTAATTTTTTACTCACCATGAAAACGTGGGATGGGGGACGATTTGGCAGACCATCCCCTGGTGACTTAATGGGGGGATACATGTATGCACCTCAATATCTCAAGATTTTACGCCCGTGGGCTGAGTGAGGTGACCCAGACAAGTAATTGATGATGGCGTTTGAGGCTGACTGTTTGGGGTCGCGCCATGGAGAGGGAGAGCATATTTCCTTTAATAATAATAACATTTCTTTTTTAAGCCCGTTACATTGAAATGAAACAGATCTGAACAAGCTATAAATTAATGAAAATTATTTAAGACTAAACCTAGCCATTGGAAAATTAAAATTACTTAAAATTGTGCAGTGAATAGCTAAAAGTTTTTATCAAACAATGTATGCTTGGATTTACAATACATTTCATAAAAAGGTTCACAAACTGCAAATAGTATAAAAAATTAGACATACAAATTCATTCTTAAAATTGTGAGCGCTTACCAGTATAAAATAATGGGAAGCAAGGGGAGGTATCAAGCAAACAAGTACAATTATGAGTAGGCTACTCATGAGCGGGCTGTTCAGAGAGGGGGAGGGGTTTATTTCAGAGCCGAAGTGCGGCACCTGAAAAAGCCTGCTTCCCGTAGGACTCCTGCCTGTAACTGGCCTCATCTAGCCCTGTTTCTATTGACAATCCAGTTTCTTTGGCAACGAGGGATAGCAAAGGTGCCTGATCGTGAAGTGTCTTGTAGCCTTAACCATGGCTAAACATCTTGAATTCGATTCGCTGTGCGACAGGGAGCCAGTGAAAAGAATAAAGAGCAGAGTTAAATTTGAAGGCTTACGAGGCCGACATGCCAAGCTTAATTAGGTGATAAGGTGCCTGAATAAAGAGGCAATTTCTTGGCTTCATTTGTTGCTTTCAGGTGACTTTATGCTTGTGGTGTCCTCCCAGAATAACACCATTTACGCGGGAAGCATGGCGAAGCAACTTGCTGATTTGTACAGCCTGCCCCTCAAAGGGGTCATAGGACCTGAGGCAGTTGACTACGATGCCACGGAGAAAATGGTGTACTGGACTCAGTATGACGGGACAGTCGGCAAACTCTCCAGGGCACATCTCAATGGAAGCAACCAAATGACAGTCCTTGATGATCGCATTCGACGTAAGAAGTTATTTAGTCGTCGGAACGTGCATCCACCAGGCGGCCATTCAATGGTGGATACAGTTTTCATCTATAAGTCGTCCAATGTGCACAAAATCCAAACCGAATCGAGAATGTTGTCGGGAATCTAGTTTCTAGTTCTTTTTCCTTCTTTATCCATACAACAGGCTTGAGCAGAGATTCCTTGTCAACGTTGTGTTTCATCTGTGAAAAATGCCTCATTTATTATTATTGAACATTGGTAGTTGGTTTTTCTTTCACCTAGAAATTTATCAGCTAATGCCTTCTTCGTCATATTTGATAAAAGAAACTCGGTTTTTGGTAGCCCTATGTTTAGTGAATACTGCCTAAAACCTGTAGTCATAGAAACCTTCAGTCATGGTAAGAAAATAAAAAAAGGAAACTTCCTTTGATGATCTTCTTAATTGCAGTACTAGCTGCAGTTTCCTCCCAACCTCATGTATAGATGCATTTGGATTGGCTCTGGATGTGGAAGCAGGGCTGGTATATTGGACTGATGAATCTCTTGGACAAGTCGGACGAGTCCGTATGGATGGCACCGGGACAAAAGAGACGATTATCGAAAACCTTGACAGGCCTCGGGGCATCGCCATTGATCACAGTCGAGGGTGAGTAAATACCCACCGATGTGGCTGTGGTCGTATCACTCCCGCGCACTTTAGGCCTAAGGCAGTGTGTAGTGTTTGAAACATCTTAGAAACGGGACTGTCAAATTATCGTCAAATAGAGTCAGACAATCTGTGAATTCTTTCCACCCGAAATGCCGTCATTTTCGAGAAAAGAGAAATTTTATATTTTTCTCAAACGATCGTTCGTATACGGACGATCTTAAGAAAATACAATTTGTTCGAATGCTGTAATCGTTAACAAGTAACAACAGAAATGCACGTGATGCGTGTAGCTGTTGGTGGAATCTATATACACTGAAAAATTGCTTGAGTTAAATTTAACCCAAGCGAGGGTAACTGCGACTACCCAATAGTTTAGGTTCTTTCAACCCATTTTGGGTGATTGAATTTAATTTCTTGGTTGTTTTAACCAAACAACGTAAACGGTTAATATCCACTCATTGTGTGAGTGAAAACTGAAACAGAAAGTAGTTTATTAAATGATGACATGTGAGCATGTATAATATTATAAGCTTTCGAAACTCCTATCTATCAGTTTTAATGAGGAATGTACTCAACTTCAGCGATATTTCCCGATTAAGTCCACTTCGAAGATCAGCCGACAGCCTACATTTTTCACGTTTTGCCTCCGTTCACACAAATATCCCGGAAAAAACATTTTAAATAACTTAAAATTGACGAAGATTGTTCTTTTAAAAAAGAAATTCCGAGGTAAAATTGTCAAGGAATTTACTTGTCTCTTAACTTGCTGCTTGAACGAAACTCCAAGGCTGAGAGGACTGGGAGCAAGTATATATAGTCATGTGACTGAGCGTTAGCTTGGCAACACGAGTTGGTACTAGTGTACACTCTTCTGACTGTATTAGCAATGGAAGAGCACTTTACAAACTGAAGATGAGATAAGATCTAACACATTCCAAGACAGTGCACACATCGTCGAAATTACTTATTTTTCTCCCAGATACATTTACTGGACGGACGTGGGGAACAATCCTCGAATCGAGAGAGCAAACCTAGACGGAACAAACAGAACTACCTTGATTGACGACAATCTTGTGTGGCCCAAGGCTGTAATCATTGAAGGTAAATGTTTCATACCAATCAAGTTTACAAAAAAATATACATGCAGTCAGCGATAACACCCTTGCTTTTCGCGATTGCCGATATACTGAAAACCCTTTCTTGTTAAAGACTACCATCTTGGACAAATCTCGTTAGAACTTGCCTCCCCCTCATCACCCCAATATTGTTTCTCATTGGGTAAGCTGAGCCGAGTCTTGGTCCACTAAATGACCGCTACATTGAATGGGGGAGAGGGCGATCTTTTCACTGCGCTTCCCACAAGGTGTTCCAAATATTTTGTCCAGGATTGTCTGAGTTTGCCGCGTTGCTGTTTTGAGTGCTGCCGCAGCGATATTTATTAAATTATTATCATTATTAATTAAAAGGTTTATTAAAATCGTTTCATCGCAGCCAGAGGCAGAATTGCGAATTCGATTTACATGAAATATAAAATCACATAAGTTACAAATCGTGTTTAAAAATGTTAAATAATATACACACCAAAATAAAGTCAATCTGTACACATCAAAAAATTAAGCGCAGAAAAAACAAAACCAGAAACCCTTATTCAGTAGCCTACATGTACAAAAACAAATACAAAACACACAATTTACATGAATTTGACACACTGAAAAACCAACCACCCCAGCGATCTATAAACCAACTGACCGACAAACAAACCAACCAACCAACCAACCAACCAACCAACCAACCAACCAACCAACCAACCAACACACCAGAACAATCTGATACCCCGACCCGCCAAAAAAGACGAATGTTGTGGCTGATAATCTAATATGAACAAAAACTATTTCTTATTCAGAATCGAAGTTAAAAGGGATTGAACTACACTTGTAACGGTTGGTCCTGCATCTGATGAAGTTAATTTGTTGGTATTTCTAAAGCTATTATTCCTAAAAGGGGGCAGCCACTCTCTATGAGTCTTCGACTCGAGGAGTGATTTTCCTAAGTTCAAGGAAAGTGATTCAAGTCTAACAAAACAGGAATGTTGTACAATTGACAAATAACACTATAAGAATGTACTTCGCAACAGCTAGCAGAACAGATTATTTGTATGGAGCAGGAGCCATATGCAGCAAGGTATGAGACGGAGAGAACTCCCCTTCTTTGTGTTGGTCATTGTCTCGCAGGAATCTGGGGAATTCCTTTCAGACATCTTGGGGGACGTGTTAAGTAATAATAGTCTGGAATGTGTATAGGGATCGGACATGTTGGGGGGGGTACCCCTCGGTCTCATTTCTTGCTGGGTATAGCAGGAGCTCGACCACTTGGTGCCGTCGATGCTCCATACTGTAACTGTTTTTCTTAGCAACTTTGGGCGTGCCATACTGCAGTTTCAAAAGTTCACGATGTATAACATTAACGGGCCGCCGTCAATCTGACTGTGTACGTGTAGCGACTGCCTGCATATAGCCGCAGATAGCTCCACATTCCTGCAAGATTATCTATCCTTGCTCTGTGCTCCGATGGTGATTGTAAGCCAAGAAGAATAGGCCTACTCCAATTTCTGCAGTTCTTTACCACCCATTGGTTGCACAGTGGTAAGCGTGTGTTACCTTGGTTCATGTATACATATGCAGCAAGGTATGAGACGGAGAGAAACCCCCCCCCCTGCTTTGTGTTGGTCATTGTCTCGCAGGAATCTAGGGAACTCATTTCAGAAATCTTGGGGGGATGTGTTAAGTAACAANGGGGGGGTTACCCCTCGGTCTCATTTCTTGCTGGGTATACATGTATAACACATGTGGGACCTTCATGTACTTGTAGCCTCACTGTTATGTACTGTATACTATGTGCATCTAGAAGGTTTTATAAACGCAATGTACTTTACGTTAGCCACATGATAGACGATCCAATGTCTATTGTATCGCAGATTAACTCACCTCTTCATCATTACTTACTAATGTTATGTATGTGGGCACAGATTATTGATGACAAGCAGCTTGGATGGAATTAGTAATGATTTGTTTCCGAGTCGGCCAATCTTACGGGTTTGCGATTGGGACCATTCACATGTATATTGTATCTTCTAAATCTTGTATCGTGTAAATCGCCCGTAATACATCTCCCTCTTGCAGGTTCTAACCTGTTCTGGTGTGACGGATACCTAGACAAAATCGAGCGGACCAATCTCAGCGGCAGCAACCGCAGCATTCTGATAAACCTCGCCCGATATAAACCCGTTCATCCCCACGATCTGGCGATATACAAGGACTACTTATACTGGAGTGATCAAGTTAAAGAAGGTGTGGTGCGTGTCCACTTGAATGGAAGAGGGGAGCAACGTTTTGGCCAGCAGCTCATCAAAGGGATACGGCGAATTCACATACAACTAGGTTTGTATTAACAAAAGTTCTTGAATCCATGACCGTATAATGTTAGTGTTTGCCACGAGAGGGTATCCATGCATGTTCCGTTATGGATACCCGTTTGTCACTTTCTATTCCTGTATGTTTTAACAAGAATCTTCGCGCGTAAATATGCGCAACTTTTACGCATACGGGCCAAGACGTGCACGGAAACGAGACGTACACTGAACAGCCACCTTAATTTGGTCACGGAAGACCTATGAGATGTGTGTGTATGCCTTATACTTAAGTTGACTTGGTCGGGCAGGCAAAGAAAATTACAAGTCGGTGCTGCAATGCTCTTCGTGTTATTACTGAATCCCCTCAGTATCGGGTATGGCTAGCTGCTCACCCTTCCATGTCCCCGGATCACAGGTTCTTTTCTGATACTGTTGATCATATATCGTCCCAAAAGCTTTGAAGACTGAGCCAAATGACTCGCATGGATTTGCAGCAAATCAAAAATGAATTTTCTCGGAGAGAATTTGTCTGATTTGTCTGAAGGTCACCCTTCCTTCCTAAAATCGAAAATTGTGTGAGAACCCGACATCAGAGGTTAATGCCATATCAGCTAAAAAGGGGTGTGCTCTTCATGGCGGTAATCTGAAATTAGAACGAAATGTTTTTGTCATAGTTTCTTTTGTAAAGATGTATTTTCCCCAAGTTGTTTTCACTTTTCAAGGTAGACAATCGGGAAGAAAAGTCCTTGCACCTTAAGCCTATGTATTTAATGCTTAAGTCTTTACAGTGAGCATAAAATTTGTCATGTATTTCACAATACATCACATAAAACGGTGATTGTTGGAAAAAATCTCTAATCGCGAACGAAAGTTACACTCTTCGAAAGTGTGTATACTTCATGGCACTACTTGATTTTCCTAAATATGAAAGAATCTGATTTACTAAAAATACTTTGCTGGAAATAAAAGGAGCCGTATAGCTCCATTTATACGGAAAAAAGTTCTTTGCTTTGGAGGAGCCTCAGCGGCACAGGGGACGTACGGGGTGCTGCTGAACTGTATTAATCACAGCGATGTATTTTATCGTTCAATTATGGCTTGTATTATAAATAGAGCTGCGTTATATCTCGGTACACCGTGGGTATTATTAAACTTCTTACGCACTGTGGAACTGCAAGGGGTAAATATTTCACCTTAACGGGAAATGATACATAGGACCCGCGGCCCGGGCGCAGCTCTTGAGCCGTTTTTAAGGGGGGGGGGGTCAGTCCCCTCTCACGGGACCTCACGGTTTCATATTCGCTTCATTTTTTGCATGTGGGGGATACGCAAAAGTTAGGGGGTAAAAGCTCCCCTCTTAACCCCTGTGCCTGCCCTGGGACCTAAAGTAAAGTTAGTTATGTCTGGATTCTTGTTGTGACGGGGTCGTGGCTTGGAGTCCATCACTCCCTAAAAGTGATCGGATGCTGACAAAACTTGGATCGTCTACTCCAGAGGATGATTTTATTATCAGAGAGCCTATGCAAAAACAAAACCCTGTAGAAGGAGACCCTGAAATTACAATAGTAATTACTCATCTCTATACACTGGGCTCTTAAATAAAAGGCTGATTAAATTTATGTAAATAAGTGAAAATAATGTTTTACAGAAGTGAATAATTGGAATATTGCAATCAGCAGAGACATAAGAGAATAACTTTAATCTTACCCCGATGCAGATAAGAATATAATGTCTTACAAATGAGTGCTCCCCTCTTCTATGTGAGTCCTCCCAGAATCGGCTACAATACGAACAAACAAGCCACATACTGCATATCACTATACACACATAAGGATGGTGCATTGATCCTCATAACACGCAAGGTGCTGTACGTGACAAACTTGAGTGCATGGAGCTTGTAGTTAAATATACGTATACGACGACAATGCCATACAATGCCAACATAATGCGTATGTGTACATGTTCGTACTATACAAGTACATGCAATAACAGAAAAGTTGCGTACAGTTCGGAAGGTCACGTAAAAGTTGCGCACTAAGCACTCTAGAATTACTTAAAATCAACGATAAAAACCCAAAGCGGCATTCACTATGACCATTAAGGAATCGATTCATATATATATCTTTAGTTGGGCTTACCAGAATAAGTGTCAAAATGGAATATAAATTCGGACAGCCGACAGTCCAGCCAGTGGTTCATGCGTACAAGCAAGAGACCGCGGACCGCGGTGGGCAAGCAGGAGCGAACCCATGCGCTCGCTGTTCCATCCTTCATTGCAACCCCCCATGATTCGTAATTACCAACAAAATAATATTTGTAATATTATGATAGATTATTATAAGAAACAGGGATTGATATAAATGACAATTGTACCAATTATATCCCATGAGGCTTGGCACTTATACAAGGAGTATTTAGGTCTGTTTGTGAACGGAAAATTACAACTTAAAGGTGGAGGTAGGTACATGACTGGATGGATCATGAATAACAAATCAGGCCCACATTAATAATCTATAACCCATACATTCGTTAGATATACGCACATTAAAAAGTACACATCCCTACATTGTCTTTCAGGATAACTCGACCGTCTTTATTTCCCGCAGAGCCCGACTTCTGTGAAAAAACTCTCCTTGTCTCAGTGGAGGGACCTGCGAGGATGTTGTAAACGGGTTTGTGTGTCACTGTGCCCCTGGTTTCTATGGAGTGACATGCTCTGAAAGTAAGATTTTACATGTAAACACCGTGTCGCTGTAGCTGGCAGGTGCAATTAAGCGTGCAACCGACAGTACGCCTTAGTCATGTAGAGCTATACAGTACAAAAGACTATGCCCATGCAGAAATTTGTATTCACGATTGAACTTGCCTCTGATTTTACTCAATTTTGTGGGAGCCATTATTATGTCGAGATGTCAGGAGAAGATTCAAAACAACACTACAGGAACTCAAGACTAGAGCTGCGCCTGATGTTGAAAGTTGATTTGGGATGAGACATCAAAATAATTACAGAGTCGTAGGAAGATTCCGAAACACGATTTATTCTATTAAACCAGATCCTTGCAGTAGTTCACCGTGTCTTAATGGCGGAACCTGCTCCATTTCGTCGGACGCATTCGCCTGTCAATGTCCGGCACCGTTCGAAGGACAAACGTGTGCGCTAGGTAAAAATTAAATAATTTATTACAATAACTACACTGAATGTACCTGGCTTTGGCAAATGTGAATTTCAGTATAGCCATCAGATGTTCTGTTATCTTGTGCAATTGAATATTTGTAAGTTTGGTTCCTATATCTCTTGTTTTACCGGGGCAGATCTTTCGGACTGCACCAATTCTGTTAAAAATGACAGAGTGTTTACTTAATTATTAACCGACAATATTTTGCAGTAATTTCCATTCTGCATAAATTTTCTTCAGTCAATAATCTATTGTTAGTTATTTGTAAAATGAATTAAATTCCTTGACATATTTACCTCTGTCTTCTTCATTTTTCGAATACCTTCGGGGAGGAAAGTAAGTCTACTGCGGGAGATCTTTAAATATGGGCAATTCACAATAGTGCGCCTCCAAGAGTTTGCAACGCGTTGGCCAATCACATTGCCAGAAATCTGTTGACTCAGTGCGCTTTTGAAAATGGTCGACAGATTTCGCGAGTTGTGATTGGCCAAAGTGTTGCAAACTCTTGAAGGAGCACTATTGTGAATCGCCGGTATTGTCAAGCTTGAGAACACAAATTTTTGTTCCCACTAAAACTTGGAATCCTTTGTAATTTATACCAGATCCTTGCAGTAATTCACCGTGTGTAAACGGCGGAACCTGCTCCATTTCGTCGGACGGATTCACCTGTAAATGTCTGGCAACGTTCAAAGGACAAACGTGTGCGCAAGGTAGAAATTTAAATACTTCTATTACTATTTTCTACAGTTTGGGACACGTGCATGTTTTTGTAGTAAGATATTTTGATCACTTGTGTAACTGAATATTTGTAAATTCTGTGCCTTATTGGATTTAGCCGGGCATATTTCTGAAACTGAACCGGCTAAGTTGTAACCGGCCGAGCTCTTGCATTAGTAAGCAAAAAGATATTGCAGTAGTCTTGAGTTGAATTAAAGTTTCCTTTAATTAATATTTCCTTGATAGTTTGCACGCAAACAAACCTCATGATTGGTTAATCCCCGTTTTCTTCATTCACTGTGTCCGGATATGTTGGGAGAAAAATGGCTGTAGAGGTTCTACATGTATTCATGAGAGAAAAACCTGTTCTCTGGATCATTTGCCAGCTTTTTTGCTTCTACCAGATCCTTGCTATACAGTTCACCCTATGGCTAAACGTCTGCCGTTGCGCGGGGTTATTTACTTTCTAGGGTCTGCCTTCGCGTAAGGCTGTAAGTCATGAGGAGGATTAGGATATATCCCCGATTTCTGGGGGGGGGTAGGTAAACGATCACCTCCGACATTTTTGGTCTAACCGAAAATATGAATATTAGGCCCCCTATCACCATGTAAATAAAGAGACAAAAGTAGGGAAAGCTACCTAAATAATAAATCAGTTTATGATTTATTATTGGTTTCCTAGAATATGAATGGAAAGAGGACAGGATTTAATTACCGTGCTAATTTTGGTCTCCTTTCCTCAATATTTTCGACGACTTTTCAACAACCTGAATTACTTTCGGCAACTTCAGTCAGTTCGATTTAGGCAGCCAAGCATACCATACACTCATACATCATGTATTAGGGCCATTTGACACAAGGTTCACTGCAGTATGGGAAAATGTGTCACTTTATATAATGCTTGAGGACGATATTAGGGAATTTCACTGCAGTTCTTGATAATAATAATAACATTCGAAAACGTCCAGAACGACGTTTAAGGGCAGTAGAGTACCCCCCTCGAGGTGGCGCCCTTTTGTCTCTTTTTTTTTCTTGCATTGGACATAAACGATACTCACTTGCCTTGGGTGGCCCCCTTGTCTCTGACTTTCATTTGAGCTTGTGAGTTCGTATACTTTTTGGTTCTCGTTTCTTCTGTGCAAAAATATACATTGTTGGCACCCACGGTATCGTTTTATACAGAGTGTAATGTAACACTATATCTGCAGAACTTCCACTTTTGCGAGGGAGGTGCTGGGTGCGATGATTGTATTATTTTCTTTTATAGTCTATATTCAGTAGTGCTCGTGACGTCGCTTGTCTTTTACATAATTAATGTACTGAATTTCTCAGCCTTTGGCTCGTTAATTCCATCATTATCCGTCTCATCATCGACACATGGGAACGCCATCCACAAGTAGCACCCTAATGGTTACATGGTCCAGCATTTCCTTACCGTCCAAAGTCATCCGTCAACCCCACCCCCAGCACTCAATAACATATATTTACGCCACTGATCCGTACAAAGGACACACCTATGCACATGTAAAATTATAGGAAGTAACCTTTTCTTTTCAAAATCTCACACGGGTTGCAGGTGTCACTTACCGAATGTGGTATCCAGCCTCTGTTAGTTTATTAGATATAGATTATTGGAAGTCAAAGATATGCCATGCACCTAAAGCTGCATAATTTTGTTTAAAATTCGCTCGACAAGAGCATGCTACCATCTGTCAAAAAGGTATGTTCTCTATTCACTTTTTACTGGTGTTGGGCTATTTGTTCCCAGGATAAAAATCTACCGAGAAATAAGGTGAGACCAAGGTATATGTGAAGTCTGTGACAAAGCTTTTAAGGGCTTATGCTTAGAAAACCTTTTTGGCACTTTTTTTTCTAGAAGAGGAATCCACATCGGTTGTGCCAATAGTTGCAGGTGTGGGGGGAGCCGTAGTTGTCTTGTTGATCATTGTGATCGTCGTCCTCAAGAGGTAGGTTTGTTCAAACGGATTCATTGTTACTAATCAAATCAAAGGTTAAGCAAGAAGTATTACATGCCCAAAACTACGTGAATACACGATTGAGCAAACCAGTAGCCATTTTCAAGCGTAACATTTAAAATTAAACACTCGGTGATGGCATATTTTTGGACATTGTTCAGGCGAGCTTAGTTACATAAATAAGATCACTTCTTGTGTGATCTTACCTTTTCTCCTCTGCAGAAGGAAGAAGCCGCACACAAGAGGAAGTTATTGAAGATCCGACCTACATGTATGTTTACTCATCCGACCTGCCTCAGGAGTATTCCTGGTGTCCCAGACGAGTCAACAACCAGGGTTTTGTGTCTAACCACTTGGCACAGCGAAGAGCCAGAGCAGAGGCAGATCTCCCCAATCTACCAGACTACACTAAATTGAATAGCTAGAGTGAAAACCCAGTTTGGTATTGCAACTGCGAATGCACACTTTGATGTTCAGTCTTTTCTGTTGGTATGATTCTGCATGCTTTGGTGGACAACTACGACAACGACACGACAGACTACACAACAGCGACAATTAGTGGTTGGAATACAGAAAGACTTTTTGTACACGATTTACCTTGTCTCTAGTCAAAAACGAATACACCTACACTTCCACATTATGTTAAATCGTTTCAGTTTCTGTTAAAAAAAGCCTTTTAAAGTTGACTTTTAATTTTCAAGTATCGAGTACTGCGTCTTTTTTATAACCAGTACTAAGAAGTGGTAGGAAGAATTTATCCGTCAGTTTCGACTTACACCTAAAGACCACAGAAAGTCATGTCACAAATTAATTTCCAGAACAATGTTTTCTGATCAATTTTTTGGGGGGGGGTTAGGAGAGGTGCATTGAAGTAGTGTAGTGGATTTGATCAAGTCACTCTTTAATGACCTCTCAAAAAGCTAACACTAAATTAATTATTGGGAGCTTTTATGCTTATAGTTGAAAAGCGATCATTGGCATGGGCACCGTAGCCCCCTCCCCGGACCTGCCAATATAACTGTTTTGCGAATTAGTGTGAAATGTAGTACTTCAGAACAGTAACCATCAATCATTCTGTGCAAGACTGATGACAGTACTCGTAACATGTTTGCTCCGGTCTCGGAGTAACCCGCCCCCTTCAATAATTCTTCGCCGCACAGGTTTAGCAGTACTGTAGCCGAGTCCACCACGAGTCCACCACTAGTCATCCAGTCTTATCACAAGTCACAAGCTCTTCAAAATGAAGAGTGAGAAAAGCATTCCGTTATCGTCGTTTACCAGTGTTGACCTTTCCAGCAAAGAGAAAGGAAATGTGGTTTGAATTGTGAATGGACTTGTGATGGGCTCGATAAAAGCACAGAGGTCAAGGGCTGAGAATATAAGATGTCACTTTGGCGCCGACAGTTGAACTATTAAAATGGAGCACAAATTAGGCCTTGAACATTATTTTGGACACAGTCGCCTTTTGCACGCATGTGCAAACGACGACTGTGTCCAAACGCCTTATAGCCGGCATCTTTCGCAAATGTCTTTCAAAAACAGATGCCGTAGATGTATACTGATAAAACTACGCTTACACCCTTGAAGCCTTTCTAAGATAACGCTGACTCTATGTTGGTCTGTTTAAGGTACCAGGATGGGCCCCAATTACGACTAGTTTCTGCAACTGATGGCTGTCACATGCATTTTATGTCTACCCAAGTAAAGATTTCTGATCCAATATCTGAATATGCGTGTTGCGTGACTTTAGTTGTTAGATGTATTTTAGAAGTAAATTATCTTAAGGTATACATTTATCCAAGTTAAAGTAATTTCTGCATAGGCCTTTGCAGGTTTAAAGGCCCGATGATGCATTTCACTGTAATTCCTGGAAAGCGAAGTGGAGATGCTTATGAACGACTATGAGACTTCATAGCTTACCAATAAATTGAATACGTAGCTTTCACTTAGCTTAATGTTTAGAGCGTCACAGAGTATAACGTGCCAACTTATTGCTGCTTACTCAGTTGCTGTTGTAGAGCATTTTAAAGTATAACATACAGTATACTTGTTCTTAGTAACTCATAAGTGTTGAGAGCATAATCAGATATAACAAGGTCACAGTTGATATAAATGCATCATTACAAGCTTGTCTCCAACTCGTCTGATTTTAACGGTTTACACGTACTTGTTCTGTATATTACGGTATGTATTAACGTGACCTTTTTTGCCTTTCATTGCAATGTAATGTAACAATGTGATGGTGTTATCGGTGCGATTATTAATCCTGATAAAGATTCACTGAGATTGGGGACCATGTTGAAATATGTAAGGAGTAAAGAGTGAGTGTTGAGCTTTAAATTTGTTTGATTGCTTGTTTGGACAAAAATGTGTTCAAGGGGACTGTCAAATACGCAGATTATAGGCAACCCTTCAGATATTTGAGGAGAAAGAGAAAATCGAAGCCAGCTGAGCCGAAAAGGGGTAAACTTCTCTTTCACAAAGTTCCTATAACTATGGAGTATAATGCAATAAAATACTTAGATTAATGCGCTAGTATCAAAGATTTATTGATTAACGGTGTCATTATTGCAAGCGCATACCAATTTCTATTGTACAATTTGTATTGTGGTTCAATCCTGTCATAAAAATGTATCAAGAATGGTCAGTGCATTAATGTGCTGATTTTATTAACATTTAAAAATGCATATAGGCTCTCAACAGTGCATGCCACCAACAAGCACTTCTGGTCGGTATAAATTTCTGAAAAATTTCTGTTTCAATAAAATGCTACTTGCGTTGATACGGTTTTATCAATCACATTGGCCGTTGGCCAGTTATCATTCTGACGTGCCTAACTGTTTCTTTCGGGATTCAAAGATGGACGATCAATAATACATCAGCTATATGCACAATGTGGCCTTGTGAGTAGAGATCATTGCAGTGATTAGGAGATCATCGCAGTGATTAGGAAATCATTGCAGTGATTAGGAAGGGCTTTCGGAATAGTTGTTTACATTAGCTGCTTTTTCATTTTGAAAACGAAATCTGGTACGTTCCTCAGTTTGAAACTTTGCGTGGTATCGTGGCTTTACAGATAATGTATAGAGTCTAAGACGTTACTACCATTTTTCAGCATTCGTGCTCAAACTACTAGATACTTTCAGGTGATAAGTCAATTTGAAGTAAGACTATCCTTTATCAGGTTCCTATCTTCGCTTGGCGATCCGAAGGATATTGGTACTGCGCAGTTGCCGAGATAACAAGTGATGCAACATTACTGCTCTTCTGTCAGCTGTTGAGTTCCTGTCAATTTTCAAGGTTGGGAATTTGCTGAACTGTCAAATCATAGTATGTTCCAAATAAAAAGTAAAAAAGAACCTGCGGCCTGACAATTTCCAGATTGAAGGCATTTTGCGAGGGAAAAGCACTTGCAGGAACATCGTATTTTTTGGATGATCGTCGCGCCGATTTTGGGGGGCTCGCCGATTTTGTTTATACCAATCTGAATAATCTGAATGACAGATGGCAGCGCTAAATTAAAGCAGAATGCGAGTATAAAACACGTGTTTGATTCACCATTTTGTTTTCCTGCTATCACTGACACTTGCAATGCTTGCCGCCTTCAGATGGCTCCTTCAGGGAACTAAGCTAAAGCTTCTTCGATTAAGTAAATTACTAATGTGCAGTACCAACTTCAGATGGCACTCAACATGTATGTAATCACAGGCACACACAACACTGTTTACTTGAATACTTTTCACAACCATTTCCTCATAGCTAAGGTTTTCTAGTACGCAACAGAAGCGTAACTAAATTAAGAGCATACACAAAACCCAACCCATCCTGAGTTATGGCACAAACAGCCCAACCTACTGTGGTATGACAATAGTAAAATCTTCGTAACTACAATAATGTCATAACACAACATAAATGCAGGTCCCTTAGCATCACAAAGGCTTGCCAAAACTTGAAAAAAAAATATATGTCACGTATGTGAGCATGCGCGGTTGACGCATCCACGGGTGATTTTTCTCTCGATCCCGTTGAAATCTGGCGAAATCACAACAATTGAACCTGTGTACATACAACCTGGTGTTCAGCAATCCTTTTCCTGAAGGTTATACTGACACTTTTACCGAAACATTAAAGGTAAGCAAGATTTTCTGAGTTGGGTCTGTGTTCTTGGCTCAAAGAATTCAATTCACCCAATTTCAAAACCTAAATTTTTTGTTTAGGTTTTTTTGGTTAGGGTTCGGAAAAAGGTGTGCACCTGCATGCCAAAGTATTTTGGGCTGATGACGGATGAAGGACAGAGAGGAATTTGCTCTGCCCACCATCAGGACTGAAGTGTAAAATATCACATACCTTAGAGAAATTTAATAAAGCCCATTTCAAAGCGTTTTCTTTGCGCACTATCATTTTCAGTGTTTCAGTGTATGCCACACAGGAATGTCATGTTAAGAAGCAACCTCAATATGTAAAAGTATCAGGGTTAAAAATAGGAATAGAAAAAGAAAAAGTATTACAGATGGCAGCGACAGACGTGTAGCAAAAGTTAGAGTAGCAGTATATAAGCAAGAGAAGGCTCAGGGCAGTATATAACAGCAGAAGAAGAACACGGAATAGACTGCATAGACAGCAGCAGCGGTAGAAGTTGTTGCAGTGAGAGGCGGTAGTCAGAGCAAAAGTGGAGGTTGTACATGTAATTGTCAAACAGGTGAGCAGTAGGAACAGGAACAAATATAGCAGGCAGAGCTGTCATCGAGTCAGTCACAAGTCACTGCAAGTCATCACAAGTCAGTCACAAGTCAACTCGGAAGTTACTTATAATGAACTGTGACAAAGGCATTCCTTTGCTGTTGTTCATCTCTTTAGTTCTGCACAGACTTTTGAATTGACTTATAAAATTTGTTTCATGATTTATGTTCAAAAAGCCGTATCCTCACTGAGTGATCCCCGTTCACCACTTCCCTGGTGGTATCGTATTATTGGGGCGCGCTCTTTGGTTACATGATGTTTCAGGTTTGATGGATTTTGGCTAGCGCCCTTGAACAAAGAGTATAAGATATTGACAAATGAGAAAAGCCCTTAATATAGGGCTGAATAGCTCGGTTGGTAGAGCACTGGTACAGTATTCCAGAGGTCGCAGCTTCAACTCCAGCTCCAGTCAATGTCTTCGTTCATCTTTGTAATAGTTTGTCAACATGTTGAACTTGGATGTCTTATGTTCAGCACCTAAACATGTTTTGAAAGTAATTGCAAGACTGTATAACTGTTTGAAAACAATTTTTGTGTGTTTCAACACGGCATACATGGCCTTGAGAGAAGTTAGTTAAAACGACCCTACCTGTCAAGTTAAGCGGCCCTGCCATCGATACAAATACTTGGTAAATTAAACTTGCAATTTACCGCCCTGTCCTAGATCAACTTAATCGAGTGTTGTGTGCATAGACTGAGGCGTAAAATAGTGGGAGAGGTTGTCAACAACTTTCAGTCCATAAGCATATTTCGTTGTTCAAAGTTACTGCGCGGCCCCATGTACATCACGGGTGCCTCAGAATAATACGAGAACGCCATGAGGAGAAACTGGTCACACATTATGAGCATGCACACAAAGTCAACACTTAACGGGAATTTCCCCCGAGTGTTTCGAAATCGCAATCGGGCTTATAGTCTGATGTCCAGCAAACCGCCACTGTTTTCACGATGAGACACACACATGCAGATTTTGAAGGAAAACAGGTTTTAGAAAAATCACCCGGGAAGCTTCTCCTGTTTCTAACTGCACAAATACCAATCTGGAATACGTTTATGTAGTAAAAATCCTTGAATGATTCTTTGATAAGTAAACTATTGCCAAAACAAAGAGGTTAAAGCGAAAACAGTGGAAAATTATCTGGAATCAATTAGTAAAAATGCGCGTTAGTTTGTGAAATCGAAAATCCACGTTTTCCTACTTTCTAGTGCTTCAGTTCAATGTATTTTTTCACAGGGAAAGGACACTCATGTTTACTCGTGCAGTCTGTGAATGCAACCAAGATCTGTGGTTCTTCGTGAAAACAAAATTTTACTTCACTTACTTTTTGGCCTTTCAAGTGAATACTTAAAAAACTTTAAATGAAATTACTTTAAATAAAATATATATATAATAAGTCATCTAGCATCCGTTATCAGAAAAATCTGAAAAACACAGAGATAAAATGGAAGCCTTCTACACAGCCTGTATGGGCACAAGGAGAAATGTACGCGATTGTTTCCTTGACCCTTTGCAGCATAGAGCTCGGTGTGCGGATTCTGAATTTACAAAGGACTTACTGCGCGTAAAGGTGAACTGGTTGATCCTACACGCATTTGTCGTAAAGGAAAAACGTCTTAAAAACAGCTTACATGCAACAGCCACAACAGCCTTTGTTGTTCAGAGTAGTGCAAAAGTAATAATATATCAGATATGGAACACAGTTAAATCGCCATTTAATTTCAGTCTACCAACTTCTTTTACAAGAGAACATTTTAGGCAAGGGACTTTCAAGGTTAGAGAAAATACTAATAGGCCCAATGTAAGGTAGTGTGTCGAAGTATGGGCTACACCGCCCGGCATGACGTTCAAATTTAAAACACCACTTCGATCAAAATGCATTTAAGGTATAAAAAAATCCACAGAAAATCAGCCTCAAAAAACATATTACCTAAGTGCCTAGCTAGCTCTCCATAGCTTCCTTGCTTAGGCTAAGTTGCTCAGAGGGCCACTTAACTGTACATCATGGTTTTGTTTCAGGGCACACGTGTTGAGGATCATGACGTCTTTTCGTTGCCACCTCTTCGAAATCCTTACGGTGTTTACTGTTTTTGGAGCTTTCAGACAAGCAGATGCAGGTTGGTTTCATTTTCCGTCTTATGGAGCAAAAACAACGATTCAGTAGGGCTTGGAATTATTGATCCAGTTTTCAAACATGAAAATGCATTTACAAAGATAAACTTACCCCAAAACGCGTGAAAATCAGTTAATTGAATAAAAAGAAATAGCAGTTCCCGTTCTCAGCTTGTTTTCCGTAGCGACGTTGTACCGATAGACAGGTTGTACCCAATAAGTCATGTGACCCGTAGTAGGTATAAACCCCGTATCAGCGTGTGTTTTGAGTGTTGTTTACAAGCAATAAAGCCAATTTACGGTACAGTACTCTGGGTATCAGTGCAATGACACTTGTGAAACACTTTGCTTTTAGTGGACACTGTGTTTGTTGATATTTTTAGACCCACTATAGGTGACGTTTACTTAGCGGGCGCAATCGGTTTAAAATGAGTGGTCACACCACCCACCGGGAGAAGCCATTTTGTAGTGAGTTTTACTTGAACAGTAAAGGAAGAAAACATGTTTGACTATTCCATCTTATCAATGTTATTTTATTTTACTCCATATAACAATTTTATTTTGAACAACAGTCCCTAAAACAGTGGCGTACCTATATTTTGGCCGCAAGGGGAATGTTGATTTCTAAACAATGACTCAATTTTTATTATTTGTAGGCTGTTCTAAAATGCTGACGCTTTTCAAATCCTAACACTTCCCCCAGGTATCCCTGGATACGCCAAGTACACGGATCAAACTTTCAAACTAACAGTTTTCTCTTTCCTTGGGCATCTATGGTAGGATTTATGTTGAAGTATAAAAAAATACTTGGTCTCTGGTCAGACCAAAGTTCCAGAATTGAATGAACTTTTTAAAATTTTTTATGGCTTTTTAAGACTGGAAACGCACACGGAAATGAGTGGCATATTTTATCAAAGAGCAAAGGTTAGTAGTAGCACGTCGCAAGTCATGCCGCCATTGTTGTTGATAAGCTGGCCAGGCTGCAACCTACCCGCGGTCTACTGTTTGTGTTCGACGTCAACATTAAGCAGTCGTAACGAATCTATCACCGGGTACGAGCTACCCACGAATTAGTCTGGGTCCATTAAAAAAAATGCCCTTCCGACTTATGGACTCGTGGCTGGGAATCAGTTTACTCGAGAACCTTTCAGGTGGTGCGAAAATAAAGGGCGCTGTTTTGAAAATTTTGAGGAAAAAACGGGGAAAAAAATTGACGCACATGTTCAAAATCGACGCTCGCTCTGACCAGAGACCGATCTTGTTTTTCTTTCGCCTATTACCTCTAGGGGCCCGTATGGTCGTTATCAGTAACTGAGGCTCATTAGTTACAGACGTGCTGACTGGTCACGGCTGATTGGGTTGTGACTGGTATTACTGTACTTTCACAGCAGTATAGTGAAATGTAGTTAGAGAGAGGACTTTGGGGGTGTATGAGCTACCATAAAACTACATATTTTACCTACTATACCGCTATCCCCAGTCTTGCTATTTCCGGGTGGGTTGAGCTACGACGGTAAACAAACTTTTCTACGACTAAATATGTGTACACAGTGATTGGGCAATAAAACTCATCACTTTATTTCAAAGTTAAAATTTGACTTTATTGTAAGGATTTTTGTTGTTTGAAATATAAAATGTGTTTAAAATGACAATAAAACGTGTTTTTAGAGAGTAAGTTTTTTTTCTTTTAAAAAACCTTGGCCAAAACTAACCCAGCTTTTTTTAGTTTATTTCACCCGATATTAAGTTTCCCTGGGAAGGGTACATATGTTCGCACGTAATCCTTTCATATTTCATCGCTGCAACCTCGGTAGCTTTTTTAAATTGCTAATTAATCTAGCACGGGATGGTACATAATCATTTTCACACTAATGCGTCGTGGATTCCAATTCATTTACCAATTAATAGAGATTTGAAGCTTTTCATGGTGGTGGTAGCAAGTGAACTTGATAGGTTTGCGGTAGCACTATGGATATCTCTTTTGTGAGTATATGGGGTTCTTTGACCTCACATACTCACACAAGTGTGTATTTGCCTGCAACTGGGGACCCCCAATTGTTCCTCTTTTGTTTGTATTTTAACTTTTTTAGAAGACCACCCATATGTT